>VZUI01064594.1:0-48626 GCA_013401135.1 Cettia cetti | reverse complement strand
CGGCGCCGTAATTACGGGTGCCGGTAATTGGGGGCGGAGGGGCAGCGGCCGCGCTCGGGGCCGGGCGCGGTGCGGGTCGCTCCGGGGCTGCGGCGCGCCCCCTCCTCCCCAGCCCGCCCCGCTCCCCTCGCAGCCGGGCGGGGCCGGCCCAGCCCCGCTCGGGCACGGGGGCACCGGCACCGGGACCCACCTCCGGGTGAGGATGGAGCCGGCGGCTTCCACCGGCTGAACGCTCCTGGGGACGGGTCCGGAGTGGGTTTCTGTAACGGGAATCCAAAGCAAAGTAGTTGATAAATGCAGGCGTCTCCTTAGACTGGAAACCCGGTTCACCCGGAGTTCAGTCTGCGCGAAACAGCAGCGGCGTGAGGGGACACGGGGACACTTTTTAATTTCTGGAGTTATCTTTAGAGAACCGTGGGTTTGTCTGGGCGCTGCTCTCCCGCAGGAGTGCTTTTCAGCACGTCCCGGTTGCCCTGCCCCTGCTCGGCCACACTTGGCAGCTCGGGTCTTGCAATGCCCCTTTACACCTCACCCAACCCTCCAGGAACGGGTATGTTCAAACCACGGCAACCATACAGCAAAGAACGATTTGTACATGTGAGCCCCAGTGTACTGGTGATGGGCAATCGGACAGCACCCTACTGACGGCTGGGATTCCCGGGTCCAGGCTGTAGAAGTAGCCAGGAATGATGTGATACCCGGTCATAGCTGTATCATTAGTTTTTTAAGATTTTTCAGAGGTTAGGAAAACCCCTTATTGTAATTGTGTTATAATATCGCTTTCTGTCCGTAGCTGACTTATGTGGCATGTAAATTAACATGTTTAAAAAAAACCCAAGATGCTAGTTTTTTAATGTTATACACCTACCCTGAAATTCTTGTATTTTATTGCAAGATTTAAAAGTTGCAGCTATTAAGAGAATGGGCTGTATCTACAGTACCAGGGAAAGAGGGTGAATAGTAAACCTGAACGATCTCAGAAATGAAAACTGGAAATGCTGCCGCTAAATCTGTTTTGTTTATTAATGATGCTCACCATTTGACAAGAAAGCTATCCTCAGTTTATCCCAAGAAGATTTCATTTTGTCAGATGCCTGGTGTCTCATCAATTCCTTTCATGTCCCTGGGATTTTCTCTTTTCCAGGCTCAGGCCACAGCAGCTCTCTGTGTTGGGGATAACTGTTAAGCTCTTTTTTTTTTTTTTTTTTTGAATTCATGAGCTTCCAAATTAAACTTTTGCTGACACCTGCTACCTAGCCTGGTTGAGCATAATGACAGTGTCACCCATGCTACTGGAGCTCTGCCACCAAACGAAGTAATTCGCAAACAAAAATAATTGTAAGGTGCCTGGACTAGGTAACACAATGATTTGGGGGACATCTGGGAAACTCTGGCTACAGGAAATCCAATCAAAGCCTGCTTCTAATGGAGCAAACTTTCCAACAGCAATCACAGGCAGGAATTAAATCCATAGAGTAGATGGCAACAGAGATTAATAATCATCATCAATTAGCTGATGGAATCAAACAGAACAAAATGAGCGTAAACAAAAACTTGTCTCCCCCTCCCCCTTGAATCCAGTCCCGCCTTCATTTATCCAGAGACAACGACCTCTCCTGAGCACTGGTTTCAAGAGCCAAAAAATTTAGCAGGTGTCATAACATAAGGTCAAGACTTAATTATTTATATGGAGACATCAATCATCCTGTGGGGATGATTTATTTATAAATCACCAGAGCTGTAACACAAGACAGTGAATTCTGATTTCCTCCTGCTCTTTTCCCTCCTGACCAGGAAGGGCCACACTGTGGCTGAATGGCCCCAGGAGCCTTGAGAAGTTTTTGCCCAGCCCCACACAGAGGAGGCTTTTCTACACCTTTTAGATCATGCAACCAAAATACCACCAGGGAAATCTCATGCATATTTGCTGCATCTCAGTAATGAACATTTACTGATTATGGATTATCTGGAGAATTTAGCTTTTTAAACATTATTCAAATTTTTATGTTTATGTAAGCTAATAAGACTGAGGAGATTCAGTAACTACTCTTTGCCTTATGGTATTTGAAAAGAGTGTCCATGGGGCTTAGCTCAGCATCTTCCACAGTCACTTAAAAAAGACTAAAATAGAATTTTTCTGCCTGAAAAAAACCACCCTGTCTCTACTCAGTATAATGTTCTTTGCTCACAATTAATGCCAAAAATCAATTTTCTAATATGCTTTTTATGTTTCTGCTGAGCACAAACAGGATGGCGCAATAAAAGCTTTTATTGCCATCTGATTAGGCAGCAGTGGGGGTAAGAGGCTTGGGCCAGCAGGGCTGCAGGATTGCTGTGCTGGATGCAGCAAACACAGAAGGGCATGGGATGCTGAGCACCAGGCACAATCCTGCTCTCAGGGTCGTTCAGAGGAATGTTATCAACTCTGTGGGCAGAAGCAGGATCAGGCCCATTAAGTTTTCTGATACAAAGACATGAACATGAACTTGGGCTGTTCCTTAACCTCCTCTTCTGGGATTTTGATAAAGGGTTAATTACAGCCAGGGATTCTCAGAGATTTGTCCATTTGTTTATCTGTTCAGAGGAAGCATGCTATTGATCTTATTCATGTGACTGTTTCTTTGGCAGGGAGGTGATTAACTTGGAATGAAACTGGTAAAAAAGGGATATAGGAAGAGAAATGGAAAGGATAATTGTGGTAAAAATAAAAGCTAGGATGGAAGCTTTTCTTTGCTTTTCTATCAGTATTTTGTGGAACTGTATAGCCCAAACCCATCAGCTTTACCATCAAGAAAAGAGGAGCACGAGGAGTATCTAGGGCATCTTGTGATCCTTCTGAACTTCATGGCAGGACTCCGTTTTGGCAAGAGCAAGTCAATAAGCTCTCCTGCATATCCATTATTCTGTTCCCACTGATTTTAAAAGAGGACCATTTATCACTGTATTTCAGCGACAGAAATATTAAAATAATGTTTCATTGGGTTTATAAGAGGTTGTGAAAAAGGATGGATGAGCTGGCAACGTCTTCAAGGAACAATTAAGACATTAAGAGAGCAGGAAAAGATTTTTAGGAAATAACTAATTAGCGAGAAAATAGGAATTTAGGGCCCGATTCAGTTATGAAATGTTCCTCAAGCACCCTCTGGATTTTGCTCAGAGCATGTGAAAAAAATGAAAAATTCATAGTATTTCTTGTAGGCAAGACCAGTCATCTGCTTGTCTGTTTTTATGGTATACTGGGTATATTTATAGCATTTAGTAATGCCAGCAACTTTCAATGTAAAGAGTAACAGATGAATGTATCGCGAAACAAGGCACTGGCAAGGCAGGTGGGAAATGATTTCCAAAATATTGCAGCAACCAGGCTGGGAGAAATCTAGGAAGATGGTGAATGTACCAGTTTACCAGTAGCTTCAAGCAAAGCCAGGGTTAAAGGCCCAGGCTGAGCCCCAGGCAGGTGTGCTGCAGAGGGGGAGAGCCAGGACTGTGTGTGTGCCCCAGCAGGGGCGGCCTCCACGCCCCTCCAGCCTCAGTGCATCCAAGGGCACGGGTGACAGTAAAATTGCACTCGAGTGCAGAGAGAAGAAAGGAGGGGAATGAAATTGTATTGGCTCAACTGCAAGAAACAAATCACAGGCTTCCCTAATCAGACACATGATGCCTAACTAGGGCACAACATGAACCACAAAGAAAGGTGGCAGATTTCACAAATTAGTCATGACAAAAATGGTGAATTTCACAGCTTGAAGTGAATTCATGTTATAGGATGAAACAGCACAAAGTGATTAAGAGTTCTGACTGATAGGAGCAATAAGCATGTAAGACTTAGTCATCACACAGCAGCCGACATTTGTCTCTGGCTTCAGATGAGCCACAGGAGCAGCCCTTCAGCCTCCAGTCTGTGTTGCTGAGTGGGAGCTGGTGGGGACAATCAGATCCCACAGATGTTTCCTGGAGTTTCTGTTCCTGTGAGGCACAACCATGGCAGCCCAATAGAGCTGGAGCAGTGACTCTGTAGGGAGATGTTCTGCAGGCACAGGCTCTGCTCCCAGTGCCACCACTGCAACCTTGGAGCTGTGACAGCAGGACCAGCAGGACCTCATCTTCACAGCACGACCCCACTGGTGAAGAGCAGAGAGGGAAGACAGCTGAGAAAGATTGGAACAAGGAGGGACAGTGTTGCAGCACACTCCCTGCCATGCTGGGCATCACCTTCCAGGTCTGGCAGTGCCATTTTTAGAGCACTCGGTGCTGGCATGTGCCACCTCCAGTAACCACACCACAGCATGCAGCCCTAACAGAAAACAACCATTAAACAGTCTAATCCCATTTTCTGTTCTTTCAGGGAATCAAAACCAGTGTCACAAGCCTCTGTCACAGGTGGTGTTGCATGACTTTTGCTGGTAAAACATTTTAATAGCTGTGACAGCACACTTTCAAGGAAATGTCTGTTAACAGATACCAGAATGTTACCCTACCACTTGTATCCCTGCTTAGATGAAGATAAAAATTCTGGAGAAAAATGTCACCATTATATCTTAATATGTTTTTTTTCAATATACACACTTTTATCATAGCAATTTTCTATTGAAAATCCATGGAGCAAAATGGAAGCAAAGTGAGCTAATATCAACCAGGACAAGGCCACCCTGGAGAATTCCTCCTCTGGCAGGCTGTGGCCAGGCTGGGGCAGCCCTGAGCAGAGCCATGCCAGGGGGGTTAACACACCCCAAGCTGCCAGGTGGAGCCTCGAACCCTTCAGGGAGCAGAGCCTGGCAGCTTTCCTCTGTCTATTGAGGGTGTTCCAGCACCATGGGGTCCACTGAGCACAGCTGTGTCAATATTGTGCAGGGAGAGGGGAAGCTCTTGAAGTTGCCAGGACTGAAGCCATAGAGAAACTTAATGGGGCAGTGCCAGTTCCTTTAAATCCCGCCTGGAACTTATTAGCCATCCATGGGGGAGGCTAGGGGAGCACCTGCATCCCAGATTATCAAACACTCACCTTCTGTGCAGAGTGCAGCTGCACCTCAGCTGGGCACTGGGTGGCCACAGCTCCACTCCTGAGCCAGCACAAGAGGATTTTCTGTTGTACTGTGAAGAAAGACCCCAAGAGGAATTGATCACTCTTGAACAGGGATGCAAACACAAAATTTGATAAGAATTATCATTTCTAAAGCATTTTGAAAGGAATGCCCTTGTGGTTCTGGTAAGGAACTAGAAAAGACTTTTACGAAGGCAGTCGGGGTGAGAGACCCTCTTCTCCTACGCTGACTTTGGAACCTGGCAAGCTTTGAGAGATCTTTCAGTAACATTTTGCAAATCAATGCTAATTTGGTGCATCGGAGCTCAGCACTGCGCCAATTCACTGTCAAACCAGTATTAACTAGGCATTTTTTGGGAATGCTTATAGCTCAAGGTCCATTAAATATGCAAACCTGGCAATTATTTCACCACCCTTAAAATCCCTAATTTGAAATGTGCATCAGAGCACCCATAAATGTTCCTTCAGTCTTCATCAGAATGAAGCCTCCCTCTCTTGAAAGTGCAGTTCAGTGTCCTGAGGGAGGGGGCTGGTGGCTGTACTTGGGATGAAGACAGGAGGCAGGAAGGGTCTGATGCTGCCTGCAGTGCTGCCATGGACAAGCACAGCCACGGTTAGATCTGCTGGGGCCTGATCTGCTGAAGGCCATTCACACAGCAACCAACATGGAGAAAGTCAGGAAATGTTAAGTAAATGGCAGTCCTTGAGAGAGCACTAATTACTCACCTTGGGAAAGGTGGCCAGATCAGTTGCATAAACATTCTGAGTGCTTTTTGAACCTGAGTGCCTGTGATCTGACATCCACTCAAAGCTAGGAGATAAATAAAAGTTGCTTTATTTTTTAACAGTTGCTAATTTAGCCAAAACTGCTAGAGGTTCTGTTTTTTAAATCTGGGTCCCTTTAATGCCTGCAAAGAAACAGTTTGAGAGAGGTTAGTTTCTACTCAATGTGGTCCTCAAATACAGATCCCCTTCAGAGTCAGGAGAATCACAGCAGTAGTTAGCTGGTGACGTGTATGTGGATAACTGACTTCAGGCACCTATGTTTGAATATGTGATTTAATATGCCTTCATTTTTAAGTCCTGAAATGGGGATACTACTTAGCTCAAAAAAGATCAATTAAGTTTTGTGTTGCTTTTGTGTTGTCTAATGGAAGACGTTACATAAATAATCATTAATATACTTTAACAGGGTTTTTTTGCATGAGCTGCTTGATCTGCTTAAAGCATATAAATCATTATGAGCTGAATTAGTTAAAAAAGTTCAGAAATCTAAAGAGGGAGTCAGAAGTTAGACTAGTGAATAAAAAGGGGTAAAAGCTAAGTTGCACTTTCATTGGCAAAAAGCAGACAGATTGGTTTTTTGTGAACCTTTAGACTTCTCATTTCTCAGGAATCACAAAATCCATTTGTGAAAAGATCTAGGAAATAAAGAAAGAAATTGTACAAGTGGCATTCTGGTCAGTAAAAGCACGTGAGTCTGCAGGCACATAGACAGGATGATGCCATGAATCTCCCCTTTGTGTTGCAGTTCAGAAGAGGAGTTATTTTCTTCATCTGAGCAGATGCCAAAGGCTCAGAGAAGGGCGAGCGGACAGAACGCAGCCCCTTTCATTTTACAGAAATGTATTTGCCTGGATCCTCAAGTAACAGAAGAGAGAATCCCATCCTGATCTGCAGTGATGAAATCTCTTCATTATCACAGCACTGGGTGTAAGGCAGAACCAACTATTATTTCATCCTTCCATACCACAGTCCAGAATTTGTTCCAACACAGATTTCCACATCCACCAGTTCTAGGAAAGTTCCTTCCCTGCCATCTCTATGGTATTTTACAAATACTTACATGCTTTTTTCCATCTTTCCCCAAAAGCAGACTTTAACACACTCTCATCCAAAAGCTTCCCTCTACAACTAGAGGAACTAATTTATTACTTTTCTGGCTTTTCTTTGCAACCGCTATTCAGATCCCATTGTTAGTGTTTCTTCCAATAATAACAAAGCCCTGTGACAATGTTTTAACAAGTCACTTTTAAGTTACTACAAAATAATTCACATCTGCCTGTTAGTTATGGCTGTATGATCCACCCAAGGAAGCTGCTGTCCAGTAAATTACTGAGCTGTCTGCCTTCACACAGTGCTGCCCACACTCTCCAGCATCCCTTCACTGCTTTCTATCACCTAACTTAGTGCCAAGACCAAGGATGGCAGCTGTTTCAGCACTTAATGCCAGTATTCCTTTGCAGACTAGGGGAGGAGATTTCCCTTCAAGATGCCACTCTTTCCACTGAGACTGGCAGTAGTGTTATCTCACATCTTGAAATATCAGTCTTGGAGTTATCGGTGTGACAGCAAGATTTTATGATACAGAAAATTTACATGAACAATTTTTTTTTCAATATTTATAATCTAAAGTTACTTTTGAATCCTTGAATTAATTAATGAATCCTTTTCTCCTAAACACTGTAATTGTTCAATGCTTGGGGATAGCACTTCCCATATTGTTTTGTGTATGCTGGCACTCCTGCAGGTCTCAGTGTCTTCCCACAGCATCAGATGTTGTATATGCACCTAACACACGTGAGTCTATAGCTCACAGAAAGCCCTTCTGTTCTGTACCTTACACAGGAGGGCTGCAGCACTGATGGTAGCCAGTACATAGTATCTATAAAAAACAAAGCATCACACTTACCTGCACTGTGTTCTTCTGATACCTTATTATTAACCTCTGTTGCAGCATTTTTACTTCAAAATACTAGAATCAGCTTGTTATTCTACCTGTAGTTTACACTGGAAGAAACCTCAGCTCAGGGTAATGTCAGGAGATTAACTGAGGTCTCTGTTATAGCAGCAGCATGTGTTGCTACCACAGAAATTCATCTGGTTTTCATAAATATTTGATAGGGTTCTATCATCCTCATCATCATTTTGGGCTGGTTGGAAGAGGAACCCCCTGCGACTGCAACCCATTTCCGAGTTGTCACGGAAAGTCATGGTGATATTTCAATCAGAGTGTTCTTATAACAAATTCCATTCAAATTCTGTCTGAAAGGGAGTTAAGGTTTCATCCTGCTGCTTAGAGAATGATATGCTAAATGCAGCTTCCCATGGGCTTGGCTGCAGTCCAGCACTTTGTAATTTATAGTTCTCCTTCCGAGTTCTGCCTGTGACCTTGGCACTGCACGGTGAAGTTCCCCAGCTCCGGCACCTTTTGCTAAAGCACCATCCTGGTGTCCTCAGCCCCTGCCCAGGCAGCACAGGGCAGCTCCTGGGATCCAGGGCAGGCTCTGCCACACGGGCAGCTGGGAGCAGCAGCACAGGGGAGTGCTCATTTTCTCTTTTTTACTATTAGGAGCAAATCATGGAACGTTGTTCTTAAATGACAGAAATTATTAGCTTGCTTCAAAGCATGAAATTCATTCACAGAAAAGGTTTAAATTATATTAGCCAAAGGCGTTTGCTGCAGAGACAGCCACAAAACAGCTCTAATTTGAGATCTCCAAACAGCTGTTGTGCCCTGTGTATTTATATTGAAAAAAAATAACTTGGAAGATTATGTTAACATGCAATTAAATTTAAAAAAAGTTTTAACATTAATACTGATCTTACTGATAGCACACAGGGGGTGCCTAAATGCTTTACTAAGAAATGTGTGTGTCCATGGCCAGAGGAACTGACAACCCAGATTGTAACACATGCCACTTTTAACAGAAAAATGGTGTAATTGAGAGAAATTATTGCCCCTTGAAGATTACATTCATTATAGATTGTAACAGAGATATGTCTTCAGAATGACTGCAGTTCCCTTCAGTTAAAGAGCAATTCAGAAATACCAGTGTTTGAGCTCATGGACGTAGCTGCAATTGTTTTAGCAGAGTTAGTGAGGAAAAGCAATTTAGAGGAAGGTACAGCAGACCCATGCAGCTCTTTTGTTTCTTTATTCTTTCCAGATTTTTCAAGGACGCATCTTCTGAAAGTACTTGTTTGTACTTACCTATTTGGATTCCTTAGGATGGGGAATAATTTTAAAATAAAAAAGGATTACTTATTTTAAAATAATGGGCTTAAAAAATATTTTTTAAAACTTTAAAATTTAAAAGTGTCTTCGACTTCTTATTTCACCAGTAATTGCCATGGATTTTCTGCAAAACAAGTGATATGGATTTAGCTTTGAAATGAAAGAAAAACAACTCTTCATTTTTCATTTGGTCTTCAAAGTATTGCATCTGACATTTTTAGTGATTGGCATTTACCATAAATGAACCTTCTCTGTAACCCAGTTGTATCTCGGTTGTATCCCTTTTGAAGTGCTTCTTCTATTACCTGTTGTGAAGACATCAGAGAATCATTATGTTAAGCAGTTCTTTGTAACCCATAAACCAGCAAACCCAAGAAACTCCCTTTACTCATGGTGCTCATCACCAAAATACCACTGGCAAAACATACATCAGCTCCATGACCAATCTAAAAATGGTGGCCCTTCACTGGAGAACTTCAGCAGAAAAACGTTTGGCTTTTTGCTTCACTTGTGACACAGCTCCAGTGAAATGATTGATTGCAGCAGTGGGCAGTGCCCAGAGGTGAGGGGTGACACAGCTCCAGTGAAATGATTGATTGCAGCAGTGGGCAGTGCCCAGAGGTGAGGGGTGACACAGCTCCAGTGAAATGATTGATTGCAGCAGTGGGCAGTGCCCAGAGGTGAGGGGTGACACAGCTCCAGTGAAATGATTGATTGCAGCAGTGGGCAGTGCCCAGAGGTGAGGTGTGGCAGACCCCAAGGCAGTGGTGCTGTGAGCACAGAGACCTTTGCGGCGGTGCCCCGACGGGAAAGGGCAGCTGGCAGTATTCATGGCAGGTTTCTGTGCAAGAGGTTTCTGTGCTCT
The DNA here is from genome assembly GCA_013401135.1 of Cettia cetti. Classification (NCBI taxonomy): domain Eukaryota; kingdom Metazoa; phylum Chordata; class Aves; order Passeriformes; family Sylviidae; genus Cettia; species Cettia cetti. The sequence goes on along the minus strand of VZUI01064594.1, from coordinate 38,702 downwards.
GCACTGAGTATTTATTCTGGCAGCAGCTCTAATTGTGCTGTAAACCACCCTGGGTGCTGGTTGCTGTGTGCCCAGGAGTTTGACTAGGAGCCAGCCAACAGTGAGCTCTGTGATAATGGTGCATCATTTCGCCGCAGGAGCCTCGTGCCCGTGGGTAGCAACAGCCTTCCTGCTTCCTCCCACGCTCCTCTGAGCAACACAATCCCATCTCCAGGGTGTCTTCTGGACTACAAACTTGCTGTTGTTTATTATTAGCACACCTTGTGAGATGTGTATTAGTGATACCTTTCTCTCACATGTTAGAGGATTAATATCAGCCTGTCTCCAACCCAGCTGACCCCATTCCCATGCATTTCTAGGGCAAAGAAGTAGTGGGGAGAACTTGTGCAGAGGGGACCCGCTGCCAGAGCTCATAATTTCCTCCAGGAAAAGTCTTTCCTTTGCAAAGTCCTGCTCAGCCCTGGGAATCTCCTCATTCTTTCAGTGGAGACCAGTCAGTGTTGGCTTTTGCAGTGCTCTGAGCAGAGGCAGTGGTTTCTTCCAACTTTTCAGTGTTGCAAACTTTTTTTGTATGATCATTGGCATTATTCATGCACACCTCCAGCTCCTCATCCTTAAGTGACTTTGAGACTTCCTTCTATAATCCATCATATCAGCAGCCCTCTTGGCTGGCCTTGCCTTAGTAACAACTGCTTCTTCTTCCAGCAGCTCTCCTGACACCTCTTGTCAGCGGGACAGAAAGCTGAGCTCAGTGAGAGGGGACTACGTGGAATTCATCCACATTTGGATGGGAAGGGAGGGTGTGTGATGGATAAAAGAGATATGTAAGAGAGCATCAGAGGAAGCAGCTGGGCTAATCCAAAGAAGCAGCTCTGCCTTGTAATTCTATGTATCACTGTGTGCCATTACCTGGAGCAGAGGAATACTCATTCCATCTGAGCTGGCTCTTGTGTGTCTGATTAAAGCCTCTCTGCTTTTTCCAGCCATATACCATCCCACTGGCTGCACAAGCCTGGCAGTTATGCCACACTGGGCACTTTCCCTCTTTGGCTATTCAACTGCTGTTACTTTCTTTTCTCAGGGCTTCTTTCCCCCCTCTAATATCTCACCTAAACTTTTTCTGTCTTAGCTTCAGGCCATTGCTCCCTGGCCTGCAATTTTCTGAGACTCTGAATAACTTTCTTCATTTCTCTTGTCCCTTTGATATTAGACTGTGGTCATGTTCACCCTGAGCCATCTCTTTCATTGGACTCTATAAATTTGGCTTTCTCAGCCTCTCCATGTGTTATGTTCTGTAATCTATATGTCATTGTCCTCCTTTGTTTTCATCTCTTTTGAAGTTTAGTTGCAAGAAATACAGAGCATCATGATTTTAGATGGCTGTTGTTTGAATTGACTTACATGCAAGTCCCACAGTTAGCTCTGTTTTCTTACCCAGAAGGGCTATTTTTGTTTATATTGTTTTTCCTTATGAAATTATCTCTCTCCTCTCAAAATTTAATTTTGCAAATGAAAATATATGAAATAATCTCCATTTTGCTGCCAAGGTATCAACAGAAAGCAGTAAGACTGGTTATAAAGGCTCCTAAGTTCAATTTTTGTTTGCTGCAAAAGCTTTGAGTTTGGTGCAGTTTCTGCACAGGTAAAAGGGAGGCAGGACTGTCCTCAGGATTATCCCTGTGCCATTGTAAGGAACTCTGCCATTTTGGAAAGTACTATCAGCTACCTGTCCCCAGACATTCAGTTTCTCCAGTAACATAATTTCCTCTGATTTATCACCAAAATACAAATTTCTGTCCTATGGGAAGTTCTAAGTTTGGGGTTTTTCTAAGATTAAAAAAATCTCAGTTTAAAAACTTGTCATGAAATACAAAATTCCTGGGAAGGAAATTCAGTTTGGTGAAAGCAGAAAGCAGAAATCTAGATGATTTTGGTCCAGCCTGGGTACTGTGATTTGGCTGTACTGATGAATGTCCCCTTGTCTCAGCTCAGCATCCCACAGGAGCTGCCAGTCCCAGCCCACCCTGCCGGGAGCTCTCCCTAGCAGATCCCGGGGCTCAGCCAGCACCAGCCTCCACCACACAGCACTGCCTCCCTCCTCGTTGCTTTCCCTGGATAACAAACCTACACCTGACCAATGTAAAATGCAGAAAGCCTCAGGAAAAGGTTGTATCCCATCATGGAAAAGGAGAGCATGCCTGGGAGTGAGATCTTTGCATGGTGAAGGAGTTGCAGCTCCCCAGCGCAGCAGCGAGGTTGACAAGAAGGGAGAAATTTGAAGCTAAATTTGTAAAATGAGGCCATATTAAGATTTGTAACAATGTCAAAGATCTGGATGATGGAAAGAGCCTCCTGCAGTGTAGCACACTGGGCTCTGTGGGGTGCTCAGGACTGGATTTCTGCACGTGCCACTCCCTGTGTCCAGCCTGGCACTAATGGTGTCCCCTGTAAAACACAAGAATCCACCAGGCGAGCGCTGCTTTTCCAGCTTCTTCCTTGGACACCCCCAGCACTCAGTACCAATCCCTTGCTTTGCCCACTCCTTTATTTTGTGAAGCCATTGCCTCTTCTTCTCCTGGGCTTGTAATGGGTTTGCAGTTAGGGTCTCAGTTCTGAAAAATCATGAGAGAAAGAATACCTGTAATAATACAGTTTTAAAATAACTAATTCTCAGGACTACACTGACTTATTGACAAAAAACCCCTCCAATAACTATTAATAGCAATGCACATGAGGACTGCTGACGTAAAGGACAGGAAAAACTTTCTAAAATATCTCCTATCTTTGTACTCTATAAATATTTATTTGTAGCAATACTGCAGATTTCACTGGCACTTTACCTCACTCTGTGTCAGCAGAGCCATGACAGCTTCATAGGACAATACCAAGTGAACTAGCAACATCTGCAGAGCCCATTCCTGCCAGAAGAATTGGCCTCTGGATAATTTTTTCTTTTCAGTGATTGAACCAAAATCAGTAGGGGGAAGAATTGCTTCAGTTGTACAAAAGACAACTTGAGTGTTTTGTTTTTATCACTGAAACAGAAATCTTCAAAATTAAAACTAATTTCCAATACAAAAATTACTTTTTTTTTCTTTTAAGTGTCAAAAGAAAACATTTGGATTTTTTTAAAGTTCAGAATAATGTTTTTCATGTTTAATTAGTTGCTACCATCATTTAAAAGGAAAATCAAGAAACAACAAATAGTTCATAAAACACTTAATAAATGAAAGTACCCAGCAAGCCTCAGCAAGAATTACAATGAAGCAATTGCTTTTTAGACAATCAGTGTTTTTAATGTACACTGAAATGCACTTTGGAAATGGGCCGTTGCATCTGTCTTTTAGTTAATTATTAAATTCAAAATGTTTGAAATATGTGTTGTAAGATGACTGTATTTTAATTTTCCCAGCAGAGACATTGACAGCTCCTGGATGATACTGCTCCAAACTGTCCTCTTTAATGACATTTTCTTTTTAATAATCATTGATCCACGTGAAATTGTCAGTTCCTAAATAGGAGCTCATCACTCACATTGCTTGTGAGAGCTCTGTCAAGGGCTGAGCATGGCACAGAGGATCTCCTGGTATGCAAGTTCACCATATAATCACATGATAGTTAGATATGATTTGGATTCTAATGTTCTGTGGCTGCTCTAAATACCACACTATATCAAAATACCGTGTCTTTTGTTCACGTGTGCTGACAACGTTCCGAAAGGAAAGGCAAAATCCTGTAGTGAATCATAAGCAAAATAAACTGATTTGCAAAGCTGTATTTCCCGTCTGTCCCAAAGAACAAGAGCCTCTCATCTCCACCTCCACCCTGTTTGGGCCAAAAATATCACCTTTTTCTTAGCTGATTGTTTAAAAGATTGACCATCCCAACCCAGTTGTTCATACAATAAGGACACAAAGGTTTTTGCCATCCTTCAGCAGATGACAGGGATGGCTTAGCCTGTCTGGGCCCTCAGCACCAGCCCTGGTCCAAACCCCAGGGAACAGGCAGTGCTTTTGCTGAAGGAGCAGGAGGGAAAGCAGGGTGAAAGAGGGCAGGGAGAGGCCAAGGAGCACATAGACCATGGTGAGACACCAATCCAGTTACTGGTTTTGCCCCTCCTGGCCTCCTGTCTCTGACATTGCTCCCAGCACGTTCCTCCCCAGCCCCACACTGACTACCAAATACACTGAATAAAACTGGGCAAAGACAGCAGCCCATGCACCTGCTGAAGGCAAGAAAAGAGGGATCTGGGCTGTCCAGGACCCTGGCAAGGCAACAGACACGAGGCAAAGGGGTAAAAGGGTGCAAGAGCAAGGTGTAAATTCAAAACCTAGAGCTGAGACTCAATTATAAGAGTGAGAAGCCAGACGAGCTGAAAGGGAAGCTGCATCCATGCCCCAAGGGATTCATGGAGAACAGAAGACTGCCTGGCTGTTGAAATGTCCTTTCAAGGACACCAAGGAGGATGGGAACAGTTCACAGCAATTCCTGGTGGCAGAGACAGGATAAGTCTCCCACAGGCTGGACCTTGAATCAGTCAGAGTATGGCAAAGCCTTGCTTTTCCCTCTCACTGCTCTAGGTCTTGTCCTAGAGTCACCTTGAATGTTATGAAAGCAAACACCTTCTGGAAATGAAATTGTAACTTGTGGTATAAGAGCACACGTGAAGCTCTAAAAAACCACAGACATTTCAAAATCATGTTTTAGTGGGTCTGGTCCTAACTGTGGCTTCTAGCTGTTGTACAGAGCCTTGAGAGACATCATCCTCTTTATAATTTTAAAAAGTAAAGACATTAACACTTTTGTGACTTCTTCCCTTTATAGGGAGTGCTATGGGGGAAAAAATGGGGAAGGCCTCCCTGTCCTTTCTCAGAGAATTGCCTGGATTAGGGAAAGGGGAGTTCTTTAGGACCCTTCTAGATGCCACTACTAGACTTATTATTTTCTAGTGATTTCCAGCAATTCTCAGATTAGTACCCCCTCAGATTAGTACCCCCTCAGGACAGTTCTGCTCCTTCCCTCAGCATCTCCCCTGAACTGGTATCCTTGGGAAGGAGAAAGGTTTACAGTTCTTTGCTCTTTTTCGTCTTGTAAGCTGTACTCATTCTCTGCTGCTACACAAACAATAAACCAGGCACCGAGCAGGGATTGCCTTAGTAATGTTCCATTTCTCTGTCAGACTTTAGGTCAGGTGATAATTTTGGGTGAAGTATTGTCTGCAAAGACAATGAATGCAAGAAACCATCTTTATCCCAGCAAGGGATAAGCTAGATGATCCAAGTGATTCTCTCTGTCACTACCTATGTTTCTACTATGGAATAAACTGCTGGGTGAGGAGAAGGATTTATTGTTTGGACTGTAGTGTATATACTATATATGTAGTATACTTCCAAAAAAGCTCAACTCAGGTTACCTCCTCACTGCCTCATAAGGGCAGCATGTGTCCAGGAAAAAAAAGGATATTTCCCTGCTGTGCAGAGACAACCTGGAGAGCACAGCATATTCCCCCTGAAGGGTGTCACAGATGGCAAGGATTCAGGATTCTTGGGGTGGATGGCTCAGGTGTTGAATATCGGCAGGAACTTGAGGCAAATTTTGGCTTTCTTTGTTTTCAGGCTTTCTGAGACATATTTCATCCTAGAATGAATTCTTTGGACTTGTGTCCTAAGAAAGCTGTAGGAATACTGAAGTAGGGAGGAGAGTTCTGGGGAAATGCATGGATTACAGCTTTTCCCCTCCCTGGAAGCCTGAACCACATTCACAGCCTGTCCAATACCAACCTCAGGGCAGGAAGAAATCTGCAGTCCTAATGCCAGGAGAAAACTCCTCCATGAAGCAGTCTGTTTTTAAGATCCTATTCATTATATCATAAAGGTCTTACAGGTCAGTCTATTGCTTTACTTTTTAGAAGAGAATGTCACAGTCCAGCTCATAACAACAGCAAGGTACCAGTCCTCAGCCTTGTACATTTGTTTTTCCAGGCAGTTGAAGAAAACAACCCTTTAGTGGGTTCAACAAAGGGAACCAAAGATAATTGTTTATGGTATATAGACATGAAGGTGACTCGTGGATGTTTATACTTCCCAGACTGAGAAATGGTATTCAAGGAAACAGGATGTTTTGAGCCTACAGCATCCTAATTTTTTCTGTGAAATAAGACTCCATAGTATCACAGGGTCAATAGTTTTCTTCTGCTGTTAGCCCCTCAATTCTATTAAGAAATTCTTGACTATTCTTTCCCTGCCTCTTTTCCCTTTTTCATTTTTGGTTGGTTGGTTGTTGTTTGTTATTTGTTGTTTGTTTTGCTTACCAGATACAGAAATGCTTCTCTTAAAACACTGTAGTCAGTGAGTGTCTGTAGCTGACACTGGATAAAGTTGTCATTATGATTTAGGATTTCACTGATTGTGCTTTATTATTTTTATATTTCGCAAGAGGTTTTTAACTTTCTTTTTGTGTGTTCATGGAATTGTTTAAAGTGAAGGGGCTTAGCCATACTGAAATGATATTGAGGAGAGCCTGTTGTTATTACCATGCAAGCCAGACAGTCTGAACAGTCTTTTAGTCAGATGTGAATTCACAATTATAAATCACCATGTGAAGGGGAATAGCAATCACTGATTTTGACCTATCACCACAATGCTTTTCATATAAATATACTGACCAGAATAGGAAATTTAGGTGTATTTTTTGTGTCTTTGTGCAGTAAACATCTCTTTGAAGCACCATTTGTGCCAGACATCAAGAATATCTCTGAATAAGAACTGCTCACAAAGAAGAGATGGTGCCAGCCTTATGCACAGCAAAGGGATTAAAAAAACCACAAAAACCCTGCTAGGTGGCAGAACTGCATAGGCCTATAAAATTTTTACAAACTGGGGTGTACAACATGTGTAGTTGTGTACACATGATGCTTAAATAGTCCCCTCTACTTCAAAAAGAAGGGCAGTCCTGGGAGCTATGGGGCAATCAGAGTTTAGTTCTTACTTTGCTGTGGTATTTTCTGCGAGTCATTTAATTTCATTGTGCCTAAGTTTCTTCATCTGTAAAATAAATCCTTCAAATACAATTGGATCAGCTTCATACAGCAAATTACATCTGATGCTGAATCATGTCTTTTATCTCTCTATCTGCCTGCTTATTTTTATTGTGAGCTCCTCAGGGCAAAGACTATCACTTGAAGTCTCATATAATAGAAGTGTCTTTAGCGCCACAGTTCCCATTCTCGGGGACTGGAAGCTTAGTGTAATAAAAATAAACAAATGTGATCAGCCACGGGAATTAAAATAAAGCATCCAAACCAAAGAAAATCTATACTTATGACCTTCTCTCATTAATATATTGGCCCCCAGAACAGATACACTGCTTAGATGCATCCCTGGGCAGATGTAAAACACTTTGTTGTTTGGCCAATTGGATGTGTTAAGAGAAGGTTTCTTGCCACAGCAGAGCTGTGTAAGAATGAAGTAAAGCCTGTAGTCTAGGAAGTGGGGTAGTCAATGTTTCAATGATTTAACAAGGGTTTGGAAAGGAACTTTAATATTCCTGAACCTCTATTTTCATCTGTAAGAGCAGGTTGGCTAGTCTAAACATATCTGAGCTGGAGAAAAATTGGGGAAAAAAGATTTTCCTGATGACACAGACACGTGGGGGTGGGGTACCTGGAAAAGAGCTGAGAACACAAACAGGTCTGCCTGTTTCCAGAGCCAGGGCTACCAGCCAGGTGTTGTGGCATACTCACATAGCATAGAAAGATGTATTTAAAAAGTTCTTTCTTAGAAGGCAGAAGCTAAAATTTTGTTCTTACTGAAAATGTCATCTCCTGATACAGAATAGAAATACAACCTGAATAGAAACATGACAGGGATTTGGTCTGCTGAACAGTTTCAGAGCATGTTTACCATACTTCATCTGGTCGAAAAACTGAAGAACAGCAAAGATGGAAATATTTTCTTTTTTTAATGCTTAGACTTGCTAGGTTTGAACATTATTTGCAAACAAATACAGAGGAGATATTAGGCTTATTAGGCTTTAGAAACACACTTGAAAACTGTGGGAGGAGGTGAGGGGTCATTGAGGTCAGTCCCTTCAGGTTAAGCAGGAGCTCTTTGCTCAGACAAAGCTCAGTGTCTCCCATTCAAGTTGGTTGCAAGCGCAGAGCCCAAGGTTGTGTCCTAATGATAAGCTGGTGATACATTGCTCATTATTTTTCATCCATATTAAACTAATTTTGTTCCCAGAAGAGGTCTCTGGGGTCAGCAGATGCCCCTGATTCCTGTTCCCTTCGATGGCATTAACACCTCTGTGGTGGTGTCTCAGCAATTCTGCTTGCTGGGCCCACATTCTAAAGAATATTGTTTTCTTTCAGAAAAACATTTCAGTTCTTGCAATCAGTGCTTGTTTCTGTAAATTAAGGAATGAATTGTGCCAAATTGTTCTCCTCTTCTTCTCCCTTCTAGGGGTATTTGCAATGTAGCTTATGCTACTGTCAGTACATCCACTGTGTGCTTTACAGGAAAATGAAATCATTACACACAACACAAATTGCTAGACCTCTTTCATAATCACACACTCTTAATTGGCATGTAAGCACCAAGATCCCTGTAATACATGCAGTAAAATGTCTCTGACTCATTTTTTTCTCCCAGGTTGAAAGGTCAATGAGAATATTTTTCTTTAATTTGACAGGCACACAAGAAATAATGCAAGACTCATTTATGGTCAGGTAATGCACAAAGAAATCTATAAATCAAGCTAAGGGGAATATTAGATCATGCTCATATCTGAACCCATCTGGCTTAGTTCACAAAAGAATCAATATGAGGCAGAGAGCTCAGTATTACTCGTGATTTATGCTCTTGCATGTAACGGGAGAAACATTTGCAATTTTTAAGTCTCTTCATCTGAAACAAAAGGTGAAAAGGAAACTAGGGTTGACTATTACACGTGCAGTAGGTAAGTGATACAGTGACAGATTACAGCTGCAGGGGGAAGGGACGGTTCATTCCACTTAATGACTCAGCACATTGTTTTAGTATTTTCATCTTCACATCCCTCCCCCCCAAAATGTATCAGTAAAGAGCTATTAAGAAATAAAATTGGCTAGATTTACACAAGTTTGATATTTGTATATTAATTGCAATAGATATTTCACAGGCACAGTACTGTTAGAAAATAGAGCATGTTGTAAGAGTTTTCTTCACTGCCTTCTTTCAAATGCTACTTGCACTAATAAACCCCACAGCTGGCAATGGCTAAATATTAATCCTGCCCCATACCCCATCGTATACACATAAGCTTTTGATCCTTTTGTGAACACCCAGGATTTACATGAAAGATTTCTACTTCTATAGTACATCTCTCAACTAAATAAAATCTCCAGTTGGCCTCGAGTTGAGCCTCCCCAAGAGGCAGGAGGAGGAGTGTCAGACGGCATTGCTGAATGCTGTGCCAGTGCACGGGCTGGAGGCAGAGGCAGAGCGAGAGAGCTCACAAAGCAATTAGGGTATGAAAAACACTCTGCAGTGATGGGTGCCATAAAAGCGTCAGGGGAACTGGGGCAAGTAAAACATCCATTTCAGCTTCAGTGATTTGTTTTACATACAGTGCTAATATCCTTCATACAAATACCAAATGCAGTTTAATTTAAATCTCTGAAGCCATTTAGACTAAAGTGAGAGCCTGACATATTTTTCTCCCACCTAATGTGCACTAGAAGAATCAATAATTTTCCCAGTATAATTTGATAAATTATTACATCAGACATTATTGATCCAGTCAAAGAAGAAAGAGGTCAAAATAATGGAAATCAGTTGGTTGTGATTAGAAATGCTTGGGATATTAATTTGGAAAAGGTTGATAACTAAAATGGTCTATGGGCTTTACACTTACTGATTTAATAAATAGAATAAGCTTTGCTGATCCAAGGCAAGTAACCTTGTATAGGTGTTTCAGGGGGGTTGTGTTGCTGAAAGCCAGCCTATATGTCTTCTGTACGTGTTTAAATTATATTTTAGTTCAGCACACTGAAAGCATTCATTTTAAACATCTGTTCCTTTCAGCCACAATTTTCTACTCCACTTTGTTGCTGAGAACCCTTAGACTTCATTCTGGTAGTAGGCTCTTTCAGGTATTTATTTTAAAGTTTTTCATATGTTTGTGTCATTATTAGTAATGAATACATTCATTATTTTACACATCCTTTATAAACACTGGGAAGTATCCAAGGGCCTCCCACGCAAGAGGCAGTTGTGTTGGGGCTGTGTTACTGACTCCTGCTTGGGTATGTCCTTCTAGTAGAGAATTATACAGTGTTGCACATTTCAATCCAAAAGACTCCAATGTTTTTCAAAAACATGACTGGTAGCTAGCAGAGATCGTCCTCCAGCCCTGGAGGCATTGCCTGGCAGTGGCCTGGCCGTGCAGAGCCCTCGGCACTGCACCAGCAGGGAGCCCCGGCTGCCGTGTCACTCTCGACACACGGGAGAGAGAAAAGGAGGCGGAATGGGATTTACGTGGGCGGGACAGTCAGGATACAATATCCACAGCTTCCCCTCCCCTTGTCTTCATACCACTGGAGTCTCTTCTACTTTGAGCATCCCCCACGTCTTTGTTCACTCACTAGCTTTACTGTCCGGGCACTATTCCCCTACTTGGGGTTCAGTTTCCTTTTTGCAATCTCAGCCTTCCACTTCCGTGCTTTTGCTGTTATCGTGGTCTGCAGCTGCCTGTTCTGCATGAGACTCCTGCAGCAAACACCCCGAGAGCCGCAGCCCTGTCTGCCTCCCCACAGCCCCGGCCCTCCCGCAGTGCCCTCAGGAGCCCCGGCTGCGCCCTGCCCGGTCCGTGCCTCCCTGCCCGGCTTGTGCCTCCCTGCCCGGCCCGTGCTGCTGCCCCTGCCCGGTCCGTGCCTCCCTGCCCAGCCTGTGCTGCTGCCCCTGCCCGGTCCGTGCCTCCCTGCCCGGCCTGTGCCCAGCCTGTGCCTCCCTGCCCGGCCTGTGTCCAGCCTGTGCCTCCCTGCCCGGTCCGTGCCTCCCTGCCCGGTCTGTGCCTCCCTGCCCGGTCTGTGCCTCCCTGCCCGGCCTGTGCCCAGCCTGTGCCTCCCTGCCCGGCCCGAGCCTCCCTGCCCGGTCTGTGCCTCCCTGCCCAGCCTCTGCCTCCCTGCCCGGCCTGTGCCCAGCCTGTGCCTCCCTGCCCGGCCCGTGCCGCTGGCCCTGCCTGAGGCCTCGTCAGCGGGCTGAGGGCAACTGGAGACGGGCTGCAGCAAAGACAAGGGATCAGCTCACCCCACCCCTTGCAAGGGCTTCGGATGCTCCCGGTAAGAGCAATGCCTGCCAGCTGCTTGTAAGGAAGCAGTGGACCTGAGTGTGCTTCACCTGCTCTCTCACAGGTGGCATTTTGCTGGTGCCCATCAGAGCAGGCCAGAGCATTGCCTCTGGGAAGGGCAATTTAACTGTGTGTACAATGTGTTATTACCATAGCCCTGAATTGCAAAAGAGAGCTCTGCTGCATCTCTGGGAATGTGGGGGTTGGTCACATCCCATCGGCTTCAAACGTCCTTCTAGCACAGGAAATGTGTATGTGCAGATATGGCTCACTGAAAGTTAAAAATTTTTATCCCATCTCCTTTCCTCACTTGGAATTATTCCAGAATTTCTCTTGAGCATGAGAAACTAAATATGCTTTCCTTAAGGTCTTTAGAAATTCCTTGCTGTGGTTCTGGTGTAATAAATGCCAAGTGACATTTGAGTTGACTGTAGTTACAAAGCCTGGGCCACACAGGACAGCAGTATAGTGTGAAAAATTAAAACATCCATAGGTACTGCTTATTTGCTGCAAGTAGAAGGAGATTCTGAAAAAGAATTCTATATTTCATCCCAATCATCCCTCAGAATGGCCAGTGCCTAAAGATATGTGTGTTTTCCCTTGCCAGCAGCACATCTAGCAGGCACAGTAGGAGTTTTATAACCAGAGTGACAAAAGTCATCTCCCAGACAGGTAGAAAATGATACAAACTCTATGGCACATGACTGGATTGATCATACCTGCTCTACACCTATTTGAAGGTACAATAGCAGAGCACAGCAAGTTATATTGCTCATCACAGCCTCTCTACTGAGTCATAGTTATGAATCTCCTTTAGACAGTACAATGCAGCTTTTCCTTCTGGATAAGATCTGTTATTTTTGTCACCTGCTCTATAATAAGACACCTGGACCCTCATTATCCCAGACCAACTTTATAGGCTCTTTTGCCTGCCCAAATTGTTTCATCCTAGATCTCACCAGAAGGAGCAATGTTAGAATGAGAAGAGTTGGCTGGGGTGAAATGGAAGAGAAACACTAATTCCCAGTTCCTGTACATGCTACAAGATGAAGCAGAGTCTTCTGAGTTATACCAATGGGACATGGCAAAGCTTTCTGGTCTTTTCTAAATAGCACAGATTTCACTGAGCTGAGGCCAGGCTGTAAAGTATAAGACAGAGAGTGCTTAAAGGGCCATTGCTAAACAGTTTCTTTTCTTTCCAGGCACTGAGTCCAGCTCTGGACATTTATATGCAGTAGTGGTTTAAAATCAGATTAAGAAGTATTTCATGCCTGGGATTACACCCAAATTCAGGGAAGTCATTTCAGATCCCTGAGGAGCAGTCAGCCTAAAGCAGAAAGGCAGCTGCCCTGTGCTTGGTGAGGTGCCGAGCACTGAGCTCTTAACAAGGCATCAGAGAGTCATTTGGTGTCCCTCACCTGAAAAGAGAGATGATTTCCCCAGCAGAGAGCCTGGTGTTTGTGCTACAGTCAGGTGATAGTTTGTATCTCTGTTAAAATGGCGTGTTACTCCCAACTCTGGTATCTTTCTGGCCACAGAGGCTGAAGTAGTATTTCTTGTTATACTTTATGCATTTTTTTTCCTGCAAAGCTTCACTTCTTTATTGTTTCTTACTTAGAAACTCTGAGTTATGTAAATAAAATGTGTGACTTTTGCCTTTCCAGGGGCCGGAGCTAAGTTAATGTAGAGCAGTGCCAGGGAGCAAACAGGGTTAGAGCATGTTTTAAATTGCCATTCTCTTGCTTGTAATTTATTCTTCCTATCTCTAGCATTCCTCTGCAGAGATATTTATAAAAATAGGTGTTCCATGCACTGTATATCACAGGTTTATTTAGGGTTGTTGTTGAAGATTTACACTGCTCAAAAGAGCAGTCATAGCAGATAATTCCATTTGCAAGCTTCAACAAAGCGTTCTGGGGAAAGTGCTGTTATCACCGTGAAGAATTTTAATGATGGCAGGGTTTACAGACGACTTCTTTGGCAAACAAGGCTGCAGCAAGATAACTCAGCAAGTTCCTTTGCCAGTGGTGGTTTTGCATTTTTGCTGCTTCCTGTTAAACACACCTTACATCCACCTCCCAACCCTCTCCAGAAGTTTCAGCACCATGTCTACCCTGCGGTGCTAACCTTCCTAAACATAAAACACCTCTCAGGATCTCACCTCAGAGGGTTGCTGGGCACCTCACAGACTGGCCACTGCTTCTTCTGTTACAAAACTTGTTAAATAAATGTAGTTTGGCTTTGCCATTGCAATAAGGACAATAATAGTTTTTACTAATAACCTAGTATGGTTCAATGTGATGACAGGAGAAGCTGGGTTAAGATACTTCTTACTTTCTGGGACATTCCTCATTAATTCACATCTTGCTGACCACAAGTTTCACTACTGCAATAAATTAATACTGTGTTTTAGTAATCAGTACCAACTATTGGAGGGAGTGAGGAAGAGACGAGTTTGCAAGTTGGTAACACCCTTCCCCTCATAGTCCTCACTGACCAGAGAACCTCCCTACACATTTACACCTGCAGGTGGGGATGCCAGGGACATTCTTGCTATATATCTCATGTAATATAATTATTATGTGTCATACATTGCACATAATATGTAATGATAATGCAGTGCTATGTATTGCAGTTATCCAGCTTGGATTCCCCTCCCTACAGACAAGCTGCTTTTCTGTGTCACAGCCTTGGTAAGCCCTGAGAAGCTGCTGCCTTGAGCAGCACCCTGAGGTGGCCCCAGTGCTGCAGGCCATGCCACTGCTGGAAGGGGAAGAGGGACTCAGTGTCTGTGGCCTCACTTCACAACCATTCACTGAGTTCTGGAAGAGGGAATTTTTGCTGCTCCTTCTCATATTGTTGCTTTTCAGCAAAACCATCAGATTTTGGTGTTGTCAGTCTGGCATCCCCTCATTAGCACTAGAAAAACTCATCAGTGTAATTCTGTGTATATTGCACTGGAAACCTTGCAAGATGCCACAGAACTCCCTCATGATTTTTTCCTTTCTCTCATTGCTTTTATGTTGCCAGCTAGAACAAAAGAAGTTTCAGTTAATTATCTGTGTATTTGCTGAAGCCACTAACCTACATCCCAGCTAGCACAAAACAGTTGCTTGACTGAAGTTCTTGGCAGATTTAAACACCTTCTGGTCGTAAGTTTAAAAACATCTTATTCCCATTTTCCAATTTGCATATTTAATTTTTTTTCTTATACAAAAATAAACATTCTACTTTTTTTCCCCCACTATTCTCCAGTACCTAAGGAAAAGCAGGATAATTCAGTAGCTGGAACACTAACCTGAACTCTGAAGGTCCAAACTTGTCCTTTTTTTGTCCACAAATTTCCCACTTCTGTGGGCAGGTTCTTCAGTTTCCTCTGCCACAGCTTTGCCTTTGTAAAAGGCAAGCAACAGCATTGTTTTACAACTACAGATTGTGAAAATCTCAGCTATTACAGTGACAGGAATGGTGCAGGTTATTAAATAGATAAACTGTACTGTAAGAACAAAACATGGAGGCATTTAATTGGGTTTAGTGCTTTGAAAATATATTTATCTTCATGAATATGAGTTTCTTTCAGTGCTATTCTGTTTTGATGCACTGTTCCTAAGCTGAATCCATTTCCTCAGCTCACTACCCAAGGGATAGTGAGGAGACAGCTCAAAGACTCTATGCCAATGTAATGCAGCACCCAGGGTGAGGTGGCTCCAAGTATTAACTTCCTGAGTTGAACCACCACCAAACAGCAAATCATAGCCCTAGAGTTTCAGGAATCATTTATTTTGCAGAGTAGCACATGACATAGCTGGAACTCAATTAATGTTTCCACGGATTTTTCATAGATCTGTGTCCTTGCATGCAGTATGCAGACAGATCACGTGCAAAGTCACAGCCACCTCACTGACAGATACAAACTAAATGTCACCATCTATGCACCCACCATTTGTCCTCACCCTTGAGGATAATTAAATGTGATTTTTTTTCTCCTCTTGGGGAAATATTAAACAGCTGCAAGATGTGGAGATTTTATCATGTGTGTGGAGGGAGAGGGTTGAGATGTCTCTCTTCTGGCAGATAATTGCTTAGCTTAATGAGGAAGTTTTGTAGTATTTTTAACCATTGCTTCTGAGCCTTGTTTAATTATTTGCATATGGCATCATCAAGTTAAAAAGAGTGTACACATTCAGCACTTCTTCTCAGTCTTGTATTAGACATTAATGAAAGAAGCTGAGGATAGGCGTCTTGCTAATGATGATGGAAAATTAGTTTCAAAACCCCAGAGGTGAATTGCAAGATACACCAATGATAAATATGTGTCCAAGGAGAGAAATTCAGCACAAAATATTGCCTAGCTCTTTTGGACTGTTTCTCCAAGAGATGCTTTTCCCATTTAATTTAGTAGTTATGAGGGAGGATGGCAAAGGGCAAACACAGAAGGTTCTCAGAGCTTGCAAGGCTGCAATACTCGCAGCAAGTCAGCGGGGCTGGTAAACAGCGCAGGCGAGACAGCGAATGCCAGCATGGCATATACAGTAAAGGTTACACGCCTGGAGACCTACTGCAAAAGACAGATTCATGACTTTTTTTTTAAGTCTTGAGCTAGCAAAAAGTTGAGTGTCTGGAGAGGAGCAGCGCTTTATGCATTAGTCATAACATTTTGAAGGGCAGCAAATCCACAGGCTGGAGCACAAGACAACAGTTTCTAGTCCTTTTCCTCTCATCCTGCGAGGTGCAGCCTCCTGTTATTCCCAGGCACCTCAGCCAAACAACAAGGACCCAGTTCAGAGAGGACCATGCTCTAGTTGCACTCTGTGCTACCCTGTGCTTCAGCGTCTCATTTGCAATCTTGTGTATTCTCTGATAAGGCTGTTTGAGTTTGGTGGTTGTTTTAAGTGTGAGGGGAAGAGACAGTGTTGATTGTTAGGATTGACTGGTTCAGTCAGTGGTGAGCAGTAATGTGAGTGTGTAATACAAGCCACATTTAGCAGTAAGGGATCTGTTTGCCTAGGTTCATGTTTTCCTGCTGCTAAATTGGGGAGAGCTGCAGGAGGGAGGGTCAGGTGATGCTGCTGACATGGCTCAACCATTTCAATACATCAGATAGGTCCTCAGTTTGGGGAGTTGTTTATTTTCCCGAACAATAGACTCCTAATTTTTTGTTTGAGGGCCTGCATAGCTCTACAGATAAATAAGTCAATGGTAATAAGGCTGCTTTTTATAGATAATTTTCAGAACAGTTTAGATATAGCTCATATACACACTTGGCTGGAGAATTCCTCCACCACACAGCTGCCACTCACTGCCTACACTTGCTGTTTGCATTGTCTCCTATGTCCCCTGGGTTATCCCTTTAATGGCTTTGACATTAAACACCCAAACAGTTGCTCAGTACACAGAATAGGAAAAAAAGGATGAGGCAAGATAGATAAAAGATAAAAGAAGGGGTGACAAAGATGGTAGCACTAATGGTTCAAACCAAAATAGCCCTTTTTATGTTTGAGCAGGTCCTTGAAACACAAATACATCACAACCAATAGCCATAAGATGCACAGTTTGCTTATGTTAGTCTCAGTGCCCTCGATTCATTTTGTATTACTGATATCCAGTATTTGACACACAATTATGATTTTGTAGTTACAGTTTACTTATGTGGGAAAGAGGCTCTAAAGTGTTCTTGTCAGACAGTGTGTGCTAGAAATGTGTTTGAACCAGAACTAAGGGTTTGAAGAGGTCTCAGGTCCTCCTTGTTCTGCAGTCAACATTTAGCAATAATACAGTCATGCTACTTTAAAAGGATGAAAAATTCACCTATTGGAACAATCAATAAAATATATTAACAATTTGAAAGAAAAAGTAATGAACTGGAAGCTGGGAAAAGCCAGAATAAAATCTGAAGTAGTGCACTTAACGTCCCTGTTACACCTGAGTACTTTGGGGATCTGACACTGGTCTGGCCACTCTCAGGCACCCACAACAAGAAAGTATTCGGGCAAAGCTGTCGTTTTCCCTTTGGTGCACGCACATAAACTCTAGTCACTGTTAGCCCTGAAGGGGACTGCAGAGCTGCAACATTGCTGTCTGGAACCACAGGAGATCCTCTGCTGGCTTCTGCAGTTTGTTAAATTAAACTTTTACAGTAAAATGTGACACCCAGAGCAGCACAGTGAAGTGTTTGTTCTAACCACGGCCTAGTGCTAGTGATCAGCCCACACAATGCTAATTGCAAGTGGGGTAGAAATAATGTGCAGCCTGACTTGACTTTTAAAAAGTGTATTTTCCTCAAATCCTACACTGTTTTTCTTCTATTGGAGTCACACAACCATGAAGTGTCATCTGATGAGGCAGTAGAACATAAAAGGTATAGATTTCAGGCTCTGGATGTTTCATCTTGCCAGTATGAGTAGAGGCATCAGTTTGAAAAGAAAAGTTACTAAGGAGACAGAAGTTGCTTTCAGTGAACTTGAGCAAGACCAGGCCAGTGACAGGACTTCCTTGGGAAATGCGGGCCAGTGAAGCTCAGCTGTGCTGCTGTCAGCAGCCCAGTCCCTCTGGTGTGAGCAGACGCAGGCCCAAGCACCCCCAGCTCGCTCCCCTTAACCCAAACCGTGTTGGCACGCAGTGCAGGATTGGCTCTGTCGCTGCTCTTGCTGAGATTAGAGGGCACAAGATCTGGTGTGCATCTTAACTTAGTCTAGCTAAAAAGTATGGATGGCTGAACAGGATCTGGATCAAACTAAGGGAAATTTAAGGAAGGATACTCTTCCTTCTTAAAAACCAGACTTCTCTCTGCTGAGAGGTTTTATGGTATGCAGTCAGTGTGGCAATGTGGTACAGCTCCAAGTTTTTTCCTGGAGGCTGGTGGCTGGAGCCCCTAAGAGTATCTTGTACCAATATATTTTGGTGTCCTTAAGAGTGTTTTGTATCAATATATTTGCCATGCAGCATGTGTGTATTATGAAATGATAGTAATATTCACAGTATTAGTTTTGTCAATATAGGACACAGAATTTATCTTTGTCAAGGAAAACATCCCGTATATCACAAAATTATGACCAAACAATACATTTTCAAAAAGGTGTAATTTTGTAAAAAAGCCATTTTGGCCAAGGAAATTGAACTTGCTCTAATCAAAACCACAACACTATATAAAATAACAGAGAGGTGACTACACTTTTGTGGGCATCTGAATATAAAATGGTGAAACAAGATTACACCTCAAATGAAGGAACTCAAGGGCACTTTCTGTCACCTGCCTACTACTCTACCCATAGAAGGGAGAAATCACACTAGAGAGCACCTGAGTCAGGTAAAGAAAAATCAGTGGCATTTCATTTTTCTGTTTTACTGATTTCAAGTGTTCAAAATTCTTTAATGACACTCTCCAAAATAATGAGGTTTAAAAATAGTAAATGTCATAAATGCTTTCTGGTTTTTATTCCATAATCAAAGTAATTACAACACTATTTAAGGTTAAGTGCCTTATTATTAATCTTTCATTACCTGTGGTTCAATTAAGGGCCAGCAGCATTCAAACCTAGGCACTTGCTAGCTGGCTACTACCTCTTTCCTAATACAAGTAGCACAACTCTGTCGTCTCCAGGGACTCTAGCAAAACATTAGCTTTTGTAACATGACTGGAAAGGTACCAAGTTTGGGTTATTTTCAGTCTGTGGGAGTAAGTTCCAGAAAAAGAGCTGGTTGGGGAATTCTCCAGCAGAAGGTTTTTCAGAAAGAAAATGCCGTTTTCGCACAACCAATGTTTTCTATCTGGAAAAAGAAAATTTTTAAAAATACATTTTTCCCTGGGAGAATCAAAACAAAGGCTGGCCCAGCTGCTGCCTGCTACACACTCCCCAGTTCCACTTTGAGCAAAAAGTGAGTTTAACAGCTGCTTCCCAGGCAGGCTGCTGGAGGTGAACTGTCCCCAGGTCTCTATCCTCCTGGCACGTGCCAGCTGCAAAGGGAGAGGAGCAGGACGAAGTGGGGAGGATTAGAGCTCTCCACGTTCCCAGGCTTGCTGCACAGCTCCTCAGCACAATGAAAACACTACTTCAGGGCCCAAGAAATTAAATTTTTCTGAAAATCCATTTCTACAAAAATGTCACTTTGACATTTTGTCCTGGTTCAATACACCTGTTTTCCCTGAGGAACAGAGTTTCTGTTTTCGAGATGATCCTGCCCACGCGTCGCAGGCTCTCGGGAGGCCCCCCTGCCACCACTCCTGTGGGTGTCACGAGGACACGGTGGCTGAGTGTCCCTGCTGGCCACGGCCATGGGGAAGGGCTGTCCCAGAGGTGAGGCCTCTGCAGAGGTGCTGGGGTACCTGAGTAAGCAATTAACAAATTGGCCTTGAAATTCGAACTGAGATCAGAACACACAAATCCCTCTATCACCAGAGCTATGAAATGTTTATTCCAACCACAGCATAGAAACATGGGTTTAATGGTACGTAAATATATTGGTGTCTTACAGCATCCTAGGACATGAATATATTCATCTCTTTGCTTAGTTGCAGGAAATTGCAGTGATGGATTGACATCATTTTGTAATTGCATGCGGTGCACAACCAAAACAGAACTCAGGCGGTGAGCTGCATCCCAACTAAATGCTCAGTATTTGTTAATAATGGAAGTTCACCTAGCTTGATGTAAGAACTGCACATATAGGATGAAATATTAATTTATTATGCTTCAGTTGAGATTTTTAAGGTAGTCTGATTTTCCTTGAATGCATGTGTTTATCATTATCAGCCTGAACACAACTAGCACTCTTCAAGATTTCTTGCTGAAAAGAAATTGAGCGTGCAAATACTCTTTCATCATAATCACACTGACTGTGCAGGGTAATTCATAAAAGAGCCAAAAATATATTGAAATTCGATATTATTTTAGTCCAAATCAATATTAATAATTGTTTGTATTTTAAAGTGAAATTTACAGTTGAAAAATGTACAGAGATCAGCCCATAGTTGCTAACACATCAAATTTTCCTATTAAACTTAAAGGAACAGTAATTTTACTTCAAAAGGTTTCTTATAAAGCAAGGGAAGGCATTGATCTGTGAAAACAGGTATCTATTATTTATATGAACAACATTAGAACAGATTTTAATTATAAATGAGCTGAAAGGTCAGTAACTATTTTATTTTTGAGGTCTTGATTTTAAATTTGGGTAGCTTAATAAAAATATTTATGTGGGACGGCTCCCAGTGGACAGTTCACAGAAGGATTAGGCACAAAACAATCTACAGTCAAACCCCTTTTACAGAACCATTAAATGTGAGTGATTACAGTAAACTAATAATAATTTCTTTGATCTTCAGTCATAGGATCACAGAATCATAGAACAGTTTGGAAGGGACCTTAAAGATCGTCTAGTTCCAACCAGATTTCAGTCTAGTTCCTTCCAGGTTCTATTGAGTGTGAATGCCTTGATTTCAGTACCAAATGCAGGTAATTTGAGTTTGCAGTGATGCTGTCTGAGCCCTCAGGCAGAACTTGGTGAGTGTGAGCCCGCAGGAGAGATGGCACAGGGATGGGGTGAATAACCCTGTGTGGCACAGGGCCGCCCACACCAAACAGGAAAAGATCCCTGGTTTGTATCGGATTCACTGCTTCAATGTCTGGGCCCAACTCAGCAGCGTGCTGGTGTCTCAGCAGTACAGCCAGAGCAGTGTGCTGGGGCAGGAATGCCAGAATGCCTTTTTTCCCTCCCCAGGAGGAGTCCTCTGTGTCACAAGTACTTTGACAGTTGTTCCATTTCCTGGAGCGGGCACCATTCTGCCTGTCCACATTAGAGCAAAAAGAGGGAGGAAAGGAAGAGGACTGAAGTTTTTAGGCATTGTGTACCTTCTCCTCACTGAGTGCAGAAGCTGAGAAGGGATGGAGTTACACACCAAGTCTGATGTCTAGTGCATAGAGTCAATAGAGTGTGTCCATTCCTACAGAGCCTCAATGCCACAACAGGAAGTTTGCTGGTGACATTTAGTGATCTCCAATATTTGCAGCACATGGGCATGCCTAGCAGCTACTTGCTTTATCTCTTATTACAAATCACACAAAACGTGCCTAAAAATAACCAAATAACAGCAAATCAAATAGTAACATTCTCCCACTGTACCAGCATTACAGAACTGATTTTAAAGAGATTTCATGCCTATTCAGGATTCTCATTACAGCTCAATATCAAAAATTGCATTCTGTTTAAAAGGCTGAGTGGCTGCCCTGATATCCATGTGTTTCCTCTGGCTGCTCTAGGTGTGGTGTGTCTGAAATTCTGGTGCAGAGTAGCTTGCAGAATAGGAAGAACTGGAAGTGTGTCACATGTAGAAGTGCAAATTCCTTGTACAGTGACCATCATACTGCCTGCTTCCCTGCCTGAACGGGACCTGCAGACAGCCTTGCAGCTCCTTTCTCACCCAGCCAGGCTTACACTTGGTGCAGGCACCTCCTAAGGGGGCGGCCCCGTTTGTGAGCACAGCCGGTGTCTGTCTGCTGGAGGCTCTGCCGGCTGCCGTGCCCTCCTGCTGGCCTCCTGTTGTTCAAAGCATGGCTGTGCTGAAGTTGCTGGTGGCATTCCACCCCTTCCCCAAAGCCTCTTCGGCAAAAAGCAAAACTTTTGGAAATGAAGGGGTGTAAGGGTCGAGCAAATGTTCACTGCCCTGTGTAAGCAGTGCTCCAGTATAACACCAGTAGACATTCCCTCACACTGCCTTGCAGCTGGCACTCTCTACCCCAAGTGTTACAGCTCTGCCTCTCTGCAGCCCTATCAGCCTCCACATGCACCTGCCCTCACTCACATCACACAACCATTTCACTCCTTAAAGTGATGGAAAAGTTTCCAGATCCTTCTCTTCCCTCATAGACGCCAGGGAGATCTCTCAGTTTGCAGATCTTCCCTTGGTGCCACAAGGCATGTGAGCAGGAGAGGCTCAGTCTGGGCCAGCCCAGGTAGAGAGCATATCACAGCTATGCCTCTGAGCACCCAGCCAGCTACCCCTCCAGCACTCAGTGCAGCTTCACTTTATGTGCTGCAGTAACACAATGACTGAATAAAAATAAAAATTCTATTTCCTCTTGTTTAGAAATTGTATTTCAAAATGAAATGCAAATGTTTGTTTCAGTTTGCTTTACTCTAGGGTAATCAAAAAGTTGGAATCAAAATATAAAAGGCATTTTAAAGATAAAACCAGTTTCCCAAGTAGATCTAGTTGTAGAATATGTCTTCTCAACTGATTGCTTTGTTTTAACTGCTCAAATCAAGAACAAGACAAAATATCTCAGCTCTAATGTACAGGCATGCTCTAAGTGAAAAAGCGCCTTGACTAAAGAGATCTTTGATTTGGGAGAAAGCAAATTTCAATAATAAACTAATTACTCATCATGGCTAGAAGGATTAAGAGTCAGTATTAGCTGAGAACAGTCAAATGTACACCGTTACAGAAGGTGGTAGAGTCAATAAAGTAACCCTCTCCACAGCCACAGCAAGATGTGCCATTTCAAGGTTAGGAGGCCTATTTTGTTCTTCCTGTGGGAGAACATCACCACAAACCCACACAGTATGAGTCAGGAGATTGTTTTCCTTCTGCTTTTGCAGAAATTTTGTTGTATTTTGTTTCCTCGAGTGCACAATTAAAACCACCCTCACTGGTGACAAAAGTTTTTAATATCTAGGTTACAGGGACCATTTCACAATTTTCCTTTTCTCTTTTTTTTTTTTTTTTCTTTCTTTCTTTATGATTCCCAGACACAGATTCTCTGCTTCGGATACTTTTGTCCTTTCGGAAAAGGAAATACCATTGAGGAATCATGAACCTCTACACTGTATTACATGAGCTGTATGACATATGGCACAGTTAATGTTGAGGAAGAGGGCCCTACACATATATATACATAAAGCCACTTAAAATTATTGCTATAAAAACTATTTAAAATCTCATGATATCAAGAGGTGTAGTATGGGGATTTTACCTAGTGGATAGGAACAAATTAACTTTTTATACAAACATATACATATATACATATGTGTCAGCTGCTCATAAAATATATGTTTTGTCATCTTTTCCTTCTTAACATAACACACCTAAGACTGCAAATAAAAATTAATTTATAAAAGAAAAATTCAAATTTACATTTGCTTCATACTGTCATAAAGGAGGAAGAATATCTGGAGTAATCACTTGTTTGGTACCCCTGGAAATGCAGCTTATTCCAGGTGCATTGTAACTTCTGAAAGAAGGCATTTTCGTTTGAAATACCCGGGAAACCTATGGAACAGACAAATGAAGCAAGACAACTGAAGAAGAGTATACCATCATATAACTGTTATATGACACTGCAATAGTCTAAAAAAACCTTTGAAGATGTAAGAGTTACTTTAAATAGAAGGGAGATTGAGGCAAGTGATGGTAAGGGAAGCATTTCAAACTGGGCTGTAACAAGAACCAAGTGGGCAGCTGAATAACCACAACTTTTCTGCTGTATTTTACATTAATTCAGTGTTCTCCACACAGCATATTTCTATATGTAATATTGGATGTGGATAACATGCCCATAAATCCTGCTGCCAGGCAGTGCCTAGAAAGCTTGGGCTGCCATGCAAATTGTGTCTTCCCCTCCAGTGTGGAAAAAAGCTGGACAAGTTCATTATTGACACTCACTGTTTACACTGTCACTGTGCAGTTCCTGTGAGATGCTAATTTGAAACACAGTAAAAAAAACCTTTTTCATTTCAAAGGCAAACTGCTTTTGAGATCATGTTTTAGTTTAGGAATAGAATTATAACCCCTCGAGGATCTTTGAGAGGTGTGTATTGACTTGTTAAGGCCCTGCTGCAGTGCTGAGGAGATTAGTAACACATGACGCCTGCTACAATTTGTACCCAGAAAGATAGGAAAGAAATCTTCTTGACTTTGAAAGGATTATTTTGGTTGTTTACTGAGTGCTGTCCCTTTTGGTCTTAAATTGTAGATGAAAGTGGAAATCAGAAATGCCTGCTTCCTATTGCAACACGTGATGGAAGTGAGAGGAGCAGCTTTAGCAGATTTGCCAGGGGTTTTGGAGTGGGAAAAAGGGGTCATACATTACCACTCTTGACTTCAGTCACATAAAACAGTAACAGAGCTTTCTGCAATTACGCTGAAATTCAGGCTTTGGCACATTATATGACTTTAATATCCCTTGTAGCACTGTGTGGATCCAAAGGACAACACTGGTGTATGTGGGAGAGTAATACTGGACCCATTAATACCTGACAAAACAAGTGAGAAGAGGAGGAAGCCTCTTATTCCCCTTTTTGCACTCTTTTGGGTAAATGGATTGATGTATAGGTGAGCAAAAGAAGATCCTGTAATTTGCAGGAATCTCCTCCTTTCAAGAATTCCCCATTTTGCATAATTGAAAGAGATGCTGAGAGCCAAGACATGTAATGACACCAGTGACTGGAGAATAGAGCTGTTAATAGGCAATAAGTTCTGCCAAATTTGCTGCCACATTGCTGGTGTGCACTGGTGGCAGGCAGCAGAGGTGGTCAGCTCAGCAGGTGCCTTTAGGATCACTGGGAGGCTGCAGGAGAGGCTTTTTAGGCAGCAGAGGGAAGAGGTGTCAGCTCCTCGGGCTGGTCCCAAGCTCAGTAGGTCCAATTCACCTGAGTGCTGGTTCCTGCCTCTGCAAGAGCTTCCTGGGAGAATGGAGAGTGTAAAGTAGCCCTGCACAAAGTCACACAAGGCAGGTGTTCTTTCCCTTCCTGAATTCCAGCTGCTGAACTGGTCTGTGCATCTGGCACTGCTTGGGAGATACCCACTGGAGTCACCTGGGCAAGGGTTCCTCATGGTCCTGAGGACACCAGGCTGAGCCATCCCTCTGCACTCAGGTGTTTCACTTCTGGTTTAAAAGGATTTCAGAGCTGGAGAAACCCTTAACTTCTCTGTTGATTTCATTGAAGTACGTTTAATTCCTTTCCCCATAGAAAGGGTAAATATGAATCCAGATCTTTTCAGAACAGAGTTTTGGGGATGTTTCAGGAGTAGGATATTTTGAACAGTTTCAACTTTAAAGTTAGTATTTCACCTTTCTCCAAAATGTTTCTTTTCTATTATTACATGAAGAGGAACATGATTATATATGAAGTTGATAAAAGCCAGACAAAATGTTTTGATTTGAAATATCATCTGGAAACAAATTTATCTTTTTCAAATCTCAGGGAAAGTTGAAGTTTTTGTTCTATTGATGCATGAGCCTGAACATAGTGATAGAAAATACAGCACCCAAAGATGAAAATTTGATGAATGGAAGCAGCCACAAAATTAATAGTTTCCTACTTCTTTCTGTGCTAAAGAAGCTAGAGGATTTGGGGCATAATGCTCAGGATTCATTTGCATTTCCTATTTCCAAGAAGTGCTGACAGATACAGAAATATGACTTTTAGTATTTCCACCTCTGCTTTTGTAAAACTCCTATAAAAGTTAGTTTTGCTGGTGAATATGAATGATGTTTATAAATCCAATCTTTGATTCTATAGATGTTATGACAAGCCTGATCTAGAAGTCAGGGGTAAAACCAACTGGACACTTAAATGATGGGAAAACTCAGTGCCCTGTCTTTGAAGGCCTTTTGTCTCTGTAAGTGCTTTGAAGCAAGGAAACATGCTTGGCTCAGTTGCAGAGTGAGAAGTAGCTGTTGTTCACACATTTCCTAGAAACAGCTAATGGATCTAGAAGAGATCACTTCAGTAATAACAGTAAATTTTTTCCTATATTCTTATAGTAATAATATTCCCTTTTTCTTAATTCAGCTATTTGTCCAGTATCACTATCCCAGTCTCTAACCATATTATTATAGTTAATTATCTTAATAATGCAGAAAGTGCTTCATTATGATGCTTTTTCAGGACACCCAAAACAAAACCCAGTAGAAGAAAAAGTCCCTCTCCCAGCTGCCAACAGCTCCCTGTTAAATTTCCCCAGATCAACTACAGGAGTGCTGAAATTTAACATGTAGTTTTTATTGCTGTCAGGCAAATCTTGAATTAGATAAATATTTCTGCATTAAAAAGTGTTCCTCTCTGAACCTCCTACCAGTGTGTGCTTTAGCTGGGGACAGGCCATCAAGGGCAAGACACTGCGGAGGCTGTGCCTGTGCTCTGCCACATTTCTCTGCACACAGAACCTGGTCAGTGGTACCTCCACAGAGTCCACAGCACCAGAGGGATGTCCCAGTTTGCCTCCCAGGCACAACCAGAGCCACAGGAGTGCCCAAGCTGATCCCTGCTGCTCAGCACCTGGTGGTCCTGCAGCACACACAGTGCTGATTCCTGAATCCCTGATTCCAAAAGACACCTGCATCCTGCTGCTCCTTTGAATAAACAGTGGGCCTTTGCTCTGCTCTGAGGCACCAGCCTGCTCTCAACTGCAGGAAGAGCAGCTAAACCTCACACAGCATGAGAAATGAAGTTTACCATGTATATGTGAGCCAGGCATTTACATTAATCCACAGGTGATTTGTAATTGTCCAATTTAGCAATAAGTAGTTTGGCGATTTGCAAAGAGTTTGGGTGTTTGGTTGACTTGCTGATGTATAAGGCAACAATTTGTAATGCTGGTGCTGGCATTAGTCTGTGTTCCCTTGATTCACTGGCAGCTGCCTTGGCACCTTGCAGTGGAGCCTCAGGGAGGGAGAGTAGAAAAGTGCCCTGCACCTTTACAGTCTCTGGCACACCCTGATCCTTCCCCTGGTTCCACAGAGTAAAAACCTCTTTTGCTCTCATCTTAGCACAGTGCCTTTCCTCTTCAGGCTGGTTTAGCTGTGCTGGTCACCAGCTCTGCAGAGGAGTGAGAGCACAACAGCACCAGTTATGAAGAGGGCCAGGCAGCTTGGGTTCTGCAGGGTGCTTCAGGTGAGCAGCCAGAGAGAGAAGTGAGGGGCAGCTTGGACCCTCTGTCCCTCCTGCTCTCTGCAGGTGGCCAAGCTCTAGGCAGTGCTGTGAAGCTGCATACCCTGATGCCATGTTTTTCTAAGACAGACTTAGATATGCTGTGCTCATACTGACTTCAGCTGAAGATAACAAGCCTTTCCCTGGGGAAAAGGGACAGCTTATCCTGCCTCTTTGCTCTGCAAGCTTTTATTTTACTTTCCTGTGATGCATCAATGTGGTTAGGGAAAGATCCAGTTCCAAATGGACCAAAGGCTAGCTCCTGAGTTTCTGCCTAAGGATTACACCATGCCCTTAGATTGTGTCTCATCAATGCTGTTCTTCACACTGGCTTGTTAGCAGCAGACAAGGGAGAGAACATCATGATTGCAACACTCATGGATGAACAAATAGCCATGAGCTGTCAGCCACCACCCCAAGTGCAGCCTGGCTGACCCACCTCAGAGTAGGGATCAAACAAGAGAGGTGTTGGAGTGATCCAGTATTGTAACAGCAAACTGCTCACAGTGGAAGTGTTTGGTCATTAGGCCTCCAGGCAGAGAGTCCCAAAAGCAGACCTACATAGCATTACTTTCAGAGCCACTTCTGTCAGAAGATTTAAGTAAATCTCTGCAGGGTCTTTCCATACTGCTTAGGAGCAGGGAGAAATTAGTTCTGCTTCTGTGTTTGTAAAGAAAAGATTTGCTGCCAGGAAAGTTTGCTATAATATTCAAGTATTTTCCACAAACATTTTTGGAGTTTCTTTTACCTAAAACTGCACATATTTTTCCTTAACAGTCTTGCATTAATGATCCAGCACCCATTCTCCCTACCTGATGTTAATACTTCCTTGACTCACAATTCATGGGAGTACTGTGTTGATTGATAATGTCTTTGAACTGGAAAGTGCTGATTGCTATCCATGCACACTCACACTTGTGCTGCTTTCAAGTGCAGGGCAGTCACATACCACAGTAATGGGAAAGCTTAGAGAACAGATATTGATATCTGGGAGTTTTAGCCACCATAGGAATGTAATACAGAAGAATAAATTAGAACTTAGATGTTTTAATTCATTATTGCCCATTCTAATGAACCTCTTCCCATCTATTTAATAGGTTCAGAGCAGCTCAAAATGGAGTTCAGATTGGAAGCTGCTTGTAACCTTATCTGCTTGCACTCTGGGTAATGCTGAGAATTATAAAACTATGTTATTGCCCATTGTGAGGAGCACAGTTGAAGTATGTGACCACAAAGTGCAAGTTGAAGGGTGTGGATTCCTCCAAGCTCTGCCCCCCAGATGCTGGGACACTGGATGGGTCAATCCTGGGCTCCCACATGCTGAGGCAGCACTGCCTGATGGAGCTGTTAGGTCAAGCTGCACTTGGGTTTCTTGTAGGTTTTTTCCCTGGTCCCTCTTTAAAATTATGTGATTGGAGTGTAAAAGGTATTTTCAAATGTTTCTTAATGAGGATACTTTGTTCACATTTATCAGTCAGTGCTCTCTGCTTTCAGAGTTCCTCTGCTCCTGTAACTCCTGTAACTGGGAGGGCTTGGGAAGCACATGCTCAGCATCTATAAACCAGCCCCTGTCATTCACCAGCTTTGCTCACAGAGGACATGCTAATTAAAGTCAACTGATTGGAAAAATAATTACAGGAGAAGAGGGAGGGGGAAAGCTTAGACCTATAATTTAAAGATCTGTGATGTTTGTGTGTTGTTGAGAGGTAGTAATTTTGTTGAGAGGAAAGAGGATCTCTTTCTTTATCCTCCTCGGACTGCTGTGCTCACTGCTTGCAGAAACGTGCCATGGCTACAGGCAACAAGCAGCAGTCTTTCTTTAGTTATGCAAGTGAATGGAGCCTTTTATTCTTTCAAATATATGTTACCACCTAGCTTTGTTACTGTTGTATCTTGAGGTGTCCTAAAGAGACTGTAATGTCTAACTTAAAAGGTTTTGTATTCCTGATCACAGTTATTCTATAGGATGTGGAATAATGTAAACACTCTGTTAGAAATTGCTATTGTAGAGTTTCTTGCACTAATTAAAACTGGCTAGGAATCTTCTTTCTTGATGTTGCCTCTACTTCAAACAAAAACATTTCAACAAATCAAATCCAGGGGAAATGGTTTCACGTTTTAAGCTAATAATAATAATTGTTTTAGAAAACCATATTTGCTCGAGGGTATAATTCATTTAAAAAGACCTTAGAGTTCAACACTAAGCAAATATAAACCCATTGTTATTTGGGGGTGGATGTTTTTCAGCTGCTCCCTCTCAGGTGATGATTCTGCGTTTCTCACCAGCTCTGTGTCCCACCAGCTGGGGGCATTCCCAGCAGGGAGGGGCAGTGCCCAGGGCTGTGAGACTGGGAGCCCCTCCAGCTCTGCAGGATCATGGCCTTCCTGAAAAACCTTGGCAAGCACCTGCCTTGTGCCTGCTGTTGCTTCCTCCTCCCCAGGGGCATGCAGAGAGCATAAATAGGTGACAAAAAGGAAATCCTGTATGTTAGGAAACCAGAAAGCTCTGACTGGACAGATTTACAAAATGATGGTGTGAGTTTGGTGTTGTACCAGCCTTGCCACCGCTGGATTTGGTTGGAAGTGCCTATGTAGCCACACAAATACTGTAGTGAACCAGGATTGTGTTACCTGTTTGCTCATAACAGCAGTGGCTGGAACTGGAACACAGTTACTTTGAAAGCTAATCTGACTTCCCTGGTGCTTTAGTGTTAGCATTTGGCATTAAAAGGTAAATATATGTAGTAAATGCAAATGCCCATTCATACTAGATTCACAACAGGCACAAATGGAACCTGCAAAAGGACTTATAAGAACCTGGCTTTGCTAGTGCTGAAAAACTTGGTGATATTTTCTTTTAGTTTTACTTTTAAAGGTGTGAGAAAGGTTTAAGGTTAAAAAAAATATATATACAATTATTGTCTGCCATAATTTGAACAGAGAATAAAGCTGAATTTGCCTATGCATAGAGAGAACTTAGTGCTCTGCATTCATTTAAGAACAAGCATCCCCCAGTGTTCCTGGCCTGGAGCTCTGGCTGCTTTACATAGAATAAATATAGTTGTCACTAAATAATGTTAATAACCTTATCAGTCAGAGTCACAGAATGACTTCATCTTTCACACCTCATGTTCTTCGTTAATGCATTTTAGAAATTTAGAATGCCAGTACACTACAGAAAATCAAAAACTTGCTAAGGAAACCATGAAAACCATACCAGCTGCCCCAACACCAAATATTCCAGGCACATTAAGAACATATATTTAAAGACTTTTCCTGACATAACTGCTTTGAATCATCACCTCTCCACAACCCATCCTTCCTGCAAACTGATGTTATACAGTCCTTCTGTATTTAAAATCCCCTTTGTAAATGAAGACCGGCTTCAAAAACTTTCCTTTAGAACAGGTCACATTTGCAGTAAAAAATATGAGGAAAGCAAAGTGATTGCTACCCCTGCAACCTTTTGCTGACTTCCAGCTGAGCCCTTGTGTTCAATAATTTGCCACTAAGAAATCCGGTTACATTTTGGGAGCCAGTTCCACTGCCTGTGCTCTAATGCAGCTTTCCTTGTGTTACTGAAAGCTGCAGGATTGGCAGAGCTCTGTGGCAGAAGCATTCACTTTCATTAATGAAGACTTGTGGCCCTGGTAATGGTTTTCCTCCCTGCTTCCCATTCCTTCACTTTTTCAGTTCTCGGTGTCATAGGAGGACAGGCGCTGGTTCCAGCAGGACTTTTCATGGGCTTGAAGCCTCAGGGCCGTGCTCAGTGAGGGGTTTAGAGAGACACACAACAGGCCCATGTGGGACCAGGGCTGCTCAGGGCTGCACTAACAGCAAAGGTCAGAGCCAGCAGCAGGATTTGCAGAACAGAGCCAGAACCTCTCTGGGAGTTCCCAGGGGAGGAGAGGCGGCTGTGCCCGTGGCTCCTGCACAGACTCTGCTGCCTGCCCACTCTCCTCCTTCGTGTTTGCTGCAAGCCAGTAAAAGGGGGTGCAAGCACTGTGGCCAGGATTCCCCTTGGAAATCAGTTTGCCTGCAGAGCTTCTTCAATGGGTGACCTGGTGGTTGGTGTGAGTGGGACTGTTCTTTCGCAGAGGTGAAGCAGCAGCTGCCAGTTCTGCGTTTGGCACGAAGGTGCAGCTTCCATGATTGTTCCCCACACATTATCTCCCTTTATGGTTCTCATATTGTTTAATCAGTGAGAAATAAAAATAAAAAGTGACACATTCTAAGCAAACTGTGGAGAGGGATTTCTCTGAAAATTGCAGTCATGGCATGACTGTTTTTCCCAAAATGCAATTTTTAACATATTATAACATTGTCTTTTCTACACGTTAAAAAAAAGGACCTAAAATTAAAGATAAACTGATGGGACAGAAATAGACTGGATGATTGCAATTAACTGTACAAAAGAAATACTAGAGAAGTCAGTTATTTGGCCTAAATGAGAACTTAAATCTACTAATCTGCATTGGAAAAATAAATGCCCTCTATGCTAAGTTTTAGGGGTTTGGTTTTTTACTTCTTGTAGACATATTACACCAGACATCCAGATAAGAGGACGAAGACTATGAGTGAAGAGTGCCCTGGAGATCGCATGCAGTTCTTTTCCTGGGTCAGAACTGGATTGATCTGAGAACAGTAATTATGAGGCTGACATGTATGTTCTCCTTCATCTTGCTGTTTGGAGCAGTTGGGCTCGTTGTCTTCATCCACCTGCAGGATCCAGAAGAAATAGTTCATCAGCAGACACCAGGTTAGCATTCCTTTTTCTGTTCCAATCACCTGCGCTTTCATGGTCAATATTTTGTACTTATATACACAATGTGTTTTGCATATTTCACAGAGGATACCTCAAAAAAGATATGTCATTCTTAATGAAGACTACCTTGAAAGTAATTATAATTTTCTTTAAAAAAATGAAAAAAAAAAAAGCATTTGCTGAAAAAACAGTTAAAAGAACCAATTAATTAATTATACAGGGACCTTTGCCAATGTGCATAGGGTCCAGCTGGGTGGAGTTAAGTTTCTGCTGAAGTTGAGACCACTTTTTGCTACCAAATATATCACTATATATGTCAAAATGAGAGATTTCATAAAAGCTCTGTTCCTGGAAATGCACTCCTCTCAATTTACCTTTACTTGCATATGGTATTCAGTCTGTCATGAGATGCAAAATAAGAGATGTATGAATGAGTCACATCAGAAACTTTAAATCCTTTAGGATGCATTCACTTAGTTTGCTTAACTTCAATTAAACCTTCCATAGCTATTATTCATATGCATGCCATTTTCCTGCACTACTAAATTGAAACTGTGAAGATCCACAAAGGCCACAGAGGTCTCAGAACTAGAAACTTGTGGGCTCAAATAGTCGTTTCCTTTTAAAGGGAGGCACAAAAGAAGTATGAAAGAACCCAAGATCTCTTGATTTACTTACAGTCCTTTTCTCTTTGACTATGGCTGTAATGAAGGCTGCTTTAGAGCCTGGACAAGTGCCAGTGCAGTTACTCTTGTTCAGGATAATGCCTCTGTGTTCTGGGGTTTGGTCCCTGTGTTTGCTCTTATATGCACTGAAATTGCCCCTTGACTAAACAAATGCTTCATAAAAAGTTCATTCCTTTGACATCTTCATCGTGCAGCAAACACAACTTGTCTATTTTAAATCATTGCTAACATTTTTAAAGGAGCTGAACTGTAACACAGAGAACTCCTAAATAATTACATTAATTGCTAATTTCTGTGTCTAGGTTTGTTAAGTGCTTGTTTCCATGTCACTAAACAATCTGTACTTTAATATGTTGTTTATTTAGTCCAACTGCACACACGCCAATTTCGAAAGCAGCCACTCAGCTGAAACTGTAGAAGTAATAAATCTTCAATGTTGTGCAAAGCAGTGAATTAACTAGTTCCTTCAGTGTTTTCACAATTTATTTTTATATTCTTAGATGCAAAAGAGTTTAGAGATTTAAAACAAAGGTACTTGGCCATATTTGACTGAAACTGGCCAGTAGTTTAGGCATGGGGGAAAGATGTACGGACAGCAAATGTAGGCAGTACTCTAATGTATCTAAGAATGTGTAACTTTGCATTGAAAAGTGAATTCTTTGCTTCTGAAAGAGAAGGTTTCCTAGTGTGGTCTCAAAACCAGTGCAATTTCTTTTCCTTTTTTTTTTTTTTTTTTTTTTTTTTTGTTCCCTCATCTTGACCTGTTCTCTGCCATAAACCTCTTGAATGCTGACTGCTGATTGTAGTAACTGGGAAGTGATTTTTGAGAAGAGCATAACTGGAGAAGGGGACACCCAAACATATTTAAATAAAAGCAGGTTTGAACAGAGCTCCTAGCCATGGCAGGGAAACTCACTCTGTAATGTGCTCAATTGCTGTGGATGCCTAAAACACAAACATGCCAATGATGCTGTTACTGCCAAAGGTGTGTAATCAATTCCTCAGTTCTCACATTCAATTACTATTTATGTTAATAGGAACCAGAGTGTACCCTTGAGTAAAAGGTGCTCAGCACAATTACTTTTATTTCTTTTTGGCTGATTTTCATGTGTGTTAAGTGCTTTCAACTCCCAGTGGACTGAGAAACTCCTCCTATCTACTGCTTTTGAAAATGATACCAGTTATCATTAAAAAATACTAGGTGACTTAAAGAACACAGAAAAATTACCCATTTATTTAATTTTAAAAACCAGGTTGGCATATTTTCTTCCTAGACAGTCTCCTGTGAAAAGTCTGTCAATCACAGGCATTTTTGGCATGCTGAGAAGGATCCTTCCCTTTCTCTGCTCAGAGCATTTCTGCATAAAGGGGGCTGGTTCTAGTGGAGATGGGATATTGCTATAATTTGCTTGCCTGATTGCTCTCTCGAGAGAATTGAACAAATGCACGTATCATTAAGCTACGTAGGACAACAGATTATGCATGGAAAAGCTTTACTGGATTAGCCTTTGCTTTTGTATTTCCTATGCAGTAAAACACATTTGCCAGACTCTGGAATCTCATCAGCAGGGTTGGAGAGAAGTTGGTAACACTCATTTTCCACGGAAAAGCAGCATAGGAGCCTTTGCATTGTCCAAAAGGACGTTTTTTCGTTGAAAGTTCAGTCATCTTTAATTTAGTATAGAACAACTTATGAAACAAGATTAATAAAAATACTTTGGTACTTCAGTTTTAGCTGTCTGTTTCAGAAATTGTTCTTGATTGTTTTAGTCCTAGCAAGCGTGACAGTGGGACCTTGATGTACTACTTAAACCAGTATAAAATCCACAGTCATAAAACTTTAAGTAATGCTTACATTACTTTCACTAAGCAAAGTACTCCTGACAGTAGCTGTTTGTGTTGATTTGTTACTATTCATTTATTCTTTTCCTGTGCTTCACATTGCTACCTAATTGTGATGCTGTACTGAGAAAGCAATATCAAAGTAATTTTCCACAACATTAGTTACAATTTTCTTCTGATCTTTCAAGTGAAAAAATCCCATCCTGTTGGCTTCTGTGAGCATATAAACCTTGATTACATTTATCTGTTGGAAACCAATGCTTACGAAGTACATGTGCCCGACATAGAGGGTGTAGGGCCTTTTTTGCTGATTGACAAACATGCTGTCTGTGTAGTTTTATTTATATAACACACATCACTCTGAGCAGATATATTTAAGACAGACAGCCATTTGGGGTGGGCAGAACAGATTTCCCAAAGCAATTTATTAAATACAGTAGATATTCTGCGGTCATTAAAGAGACAGTAACTTCACTTAGGACAGTTGTTTTCTTGGCAGGTATGAAGAGTGTTCTTACTAGGGGGAACTCAAGATAAAAACATAGAAGTTGTATGAGTGATAGTCATTCCCCATAGAGGAACACAATGTTATTGTAATAATTCTCCCTGTGTAATTATATATGCCCCCTGCACATGCATCAGAGCACAAACATAGGCAGGGCAGAGAGTGGATTGATAGCACGAGAAGGACTTGAGGACTTGGTGGCTGAGAAGCTCAACATGACCTGCACATGTGCCCTGGCAACCCAGAAAGCCAACCCTGTCCTGGGCTGGACATCAGTGTTGGCAGCATGTCAAGGAAGGTGATTCTGCCCCTCTGACCCACTCAGGTGAGACTCCACCTGCAGAGCTCTGGGGTCCCCAGCACAGGAAGGACATGGACAAAATCCAGAGGAGGCCACAGAGATGCTCCCAGGGCTGGAGTCCCTCTGGAGCCAGGCTGGAAGAGCTGAGGGTGCTCACCTGGAGAAGAGAAGGCTCCAGGGAGACCTTAGAGCCCTTTCCAGTGCCTAAAGCAGCTCCAAGAGAGCCAAAGAGGGACTTGGGACAATGGCTTGGGGAAAAAGGACAAGAAGGAATGGCTTCAAACTGGAAGAGGGTGGACTTGAAACAGATGAAAGGAAGAAATTCTTCCCTGTGAGGCACTGACACAGGTTGCTCAGAGAATCTGTGGATGCTCCATCCCTGGAAGTATTTAAGGCCAGAATGGATGAGACTTTGAACAACCTGAACTAGTGAAAGGTGTCCTGGCCCAGGGCAGTGGAGTTGGAACTGGATGATCTTCAAGGTTCCCTTGCACCCCAAACCATTTTATAACTCAATGATTTCATGATATAAAACTTGCCTTGTGGAATAATCATACCATTATTCTTGAACAGACATATTAAAGGATTTGTTCTAAGCACATTTGCACATGGTGCACAAGAAAAAATTAATACATATATCCCCATCCCAATGCTAATCCATAAATCTCCTGTCTATGAAAAGATATTAAACATGAAAAAAACTCCGACTTTACAGTAACAAAATATTTAGCCACTCCACCACTGTGTTGATCCTGGAACTAATGCTGGTTTGGGTTTTGCCTTTTTTTTCTTAATATGTTCTCTGTATTCTTTGCACGTATATTTGTAGCTCTGTAGCCTATTGTATTAGTAGCTAGTTTTCCCAGTACTTTTCCATGGCCTTTTCCTAGGCAGAAAGACAAAACAAATTGAGAGCTCCAAGCCCTGGGAAGTGCAGGGCCCCTGTGCTGTCTTGGTTCTTCCTGGGAACCAAGGCTGAGAACAACTCTTGGGGATCCATTCATGGTCAAAGTACAGCCAGGACCAAGAGGGGGGCTCCAGAGAAGGGGCTTGATCTGGGGGGAATTTGAATCACTGCTTGTCCTCCTAATTTCTTTTTATCAATTATGCTAATTTCCTAAAACCTATAAATATGTACTCATCCCTGTGGGGGTGGGCTTTTGTGGACATCTTTCCATAACTCCTCCTGAAGGCCTTCAAATAAAGATCCTCTTTTACATCACCTCCTTACTAAAATTATCTCAAGTTTCATTTCCAGGTTGGGAAAAGGGTAACAGAACCACAAAAGAGAAGGGTCCTGTCCAGCCTGTGGTAGGAGGAGGCTTCTTCAGCACAGAGTGTGCTCCTCTGTGCCAGGGTCTGCAGTGAGGGAGCCAGCAGGGCCAAGGAGCCCTTCCCAGCCTTGGCCAGGACCACAGCAGCTCCTGGGAGCCCTGAGAACATGGGCTGTGCGAGCTGCATTGGGGTGGTGCAAGAGAGAGCAACCGGGGCCAACAACAACTCTGAGGGAAGAGTCAAAGGGCACAGCATATCCTGACACACCTCCAGTGGATCTCAAACACCACAGAAACTCCTGAGCCACAGAGCAGCCCGTCCATCAGACAGGACTGTGGTGATGAATAGATTAATAGATGAGGAGATGACCTCGGGTGAGGTCCTGAGTGCCAGGAAGGAGCTCCCACGTGGCACCAAGGACACGGCAATAGCTGCTCTGCAATCCCCACAGCTGGGCAGAGGACGTGAGGCCGTGGGCTCTATGGACTGTGGTCAGAAGAGACAGGGTATTTTAAAATGGCATAGACTTTTCTAATGGTAGATTTTGCCACATAAAAACTAGAGAAAGTATTAGTAATCTTCTACATAAGCCTGTGGGGGGGAAAAGTATTGCATTTTTGCCATATAGTTACTGAATTCACAAACCTGTAAGGGTTTTCAGTTAGAACTTTTAGGATGAATACATATGGTCACATGCTCCTCTGGGAGGTGAAAAAAGGTGAAAAATACATCTCAAAGGATCCATATTGGAAAAGCTCCTAAAGGGTGAAAACACGGAATGGCTTTGCACTGACTGTATCAGAATTTGAAAGTCAAATATGAATATAACCAAGCCTGAAACTCATCTGACTGAGATTTTTGCAGTGATTGCCATCTTAGTTCGTTGACCAGTTTCTAACATTATTCTATCATCCTCTTTATTTTCTGCTTTACTGAGGGTGTGATGGGGAGGAGGGGGGGGAAGGAGAGATGCAAGGAAGGGCTGGCATGGGGATGCTGCTGTCCCTGACAGCACAAGGGAGCTGCAAGCAAATATTGCAGAGCCTTAGAGCAAAGATCAGTACTACAGCTATACTGTAAGTTACTTATTCACTGCACACACACCTTGTTACTCACAAACTACTTCTATGCACATCTCCATGCTCACTGTACATTTCCATAACGCTATCCCAGTGCACAGTGGATTTCAAACACCACATAAACTGGCACCGTTTGTTTGTCAGAATGGAAATTTTCTATAAATACAGTTGAAAATTAACTAGTATTGTATAATTTTGGAAGTAATTTTCCTGCCATTTGCAACTTACTGCTCTTTATAAGCTAGAAGCCATTTAATCTGCTTCTCAACTGACAGTATCAGCAGAAGTGATGAGCAAAGCATCTGGTGACTCTAGCAGAGGTGAGGTGGCTTCCTGGTGCTCTTTTGAGGCAGAAGAAACATCTGTTATGTGTGTGAGGGTAGCTCTGCCAACTCAAGAGTGGTTGAACCTTCTGCAGTCACATACTCTGAGTCTTCTTCAACTGAACTTCCCCAAACAACTTCCCTGGAGACTGATTCACAATGGTCTACAGTTATTGGGACAAAAAGAGAAATATCTATTTCCTTCTCTGCCAAGGCAAGGCACTTAGTGGGGGTCTTATGATATTCCATTTTCTGCTGTTTGAAATGGTTGTAGTTGAAACTGTGAGTGTGAACCTGGTTGTTTTTCACTTTGGAAAGAAGTGCTAGCGATGACTTCATCAGCCTTCTGCTATAAGGGATCAAGCACTGGCCACATGGTTTGAAAGGAAACCCCACACCACACTGCCAGTGCAAATCTGCTCGAATGAAATGTAGTCTAGTGTGGAAAGCAATCACAAATAAGCTGGTTTATCACTAATGTACTATTCAGAGATTGTCTCCTACAGCCTTCTCCCTACTGTCATGACTATGCCATATTCTTGGCAGTCTTAAAAAAAATGCAGCATTTTTTTATTACATGATATTGAGAAGGCACTTCCTTTCCTTTCCTTTCCTTTCCTTTCCTTTCCTTTCCTTTCCTTTCCTTTCCTTTCCTTTCCTTTCCTTTCCTTTCC
>VZUI01064591.1:0-15530 GCA_013401135.1 Cettia cetti | reverse complement strand
CAGCCAGGACAATGACACCGATGAATTGTTCTTAGAGGAACTAAGGGATGCTTCCAGATCAACTGCACTTGTCCTTACGGAAGACTTCAGCTTTCCAGATGTTAACTGGAAACACCATACAGATGGCACAAACAGGGCCAGAAGATTCCTAAAACATCTGGATGACAACTTCATGATACAGGCACTAAGAGAGACAAATAGGAAGTATGTCCTCCTTAATTTGCTACTTGCCAACAGAGTGGATGTTGTGAATGAAGTGATGATTAGCACCTGTCTTGGCCACGAAGTGCCCATGAAGTGATCAAGTTAAAATCTCTGCTGACAGAAGGAAAGTGCCAGCAAAACTTCAGATTTGGACACAAGGAGAGCAGACTTCAGAGTTCTCAGGAACTACTGGAAAAGTCCCCCAGGAAAATTCTTTTGACGATGATAGGGTCCATCAGAGCTTGCCACTTTCTAAGCACTATGTTCTAAGGGCACTGAGGCAGACAATTCCTAAATGTCTGGGATCAAGCAAATGAGGCAGCAGGCCAGCCTGGCTAAGTAGGAGTCTTCCTTTGGAGGTGAAGCAAGAAAGGAAGATGTATGCCCAGTGGAAGCAGGGTCAGGTGACTTGGGAAGAATACAAAAATGCTTCTTGCCACTGTAGGGAGAAAATTAGTGTGGCCAAAGCTCAACCAGAATTGAAACCGGCCAGAAATTTGAGGGACAATAAAAAGATGGCTTTTCAAATAATGGCAAAAGACAGGGCAGAAATAACATTGGCCTGCTACAGGGTGAGGATAGTCCCCTCAAAACCAGGGACCAGGCAGAGGAATTTAATACATTCTTTGCCCTGTCTTCAACACAGATGGAGAATGAAAAGGGTCCCAGTGCCCTGAGCAGGAGAAAATGATTGTGAGAATGATAAAGTTCCAGCTGAAGTTTTGAGTCATCTGCTGTTTCACCTGGATCCCGATTAGTCTATAGTGCTTAATAGTATTCAACTGAGAATACTTATGGAACTGCTTGATGTTGTCATGAGGCCAGTCTCGATTGTTTTTTAGTGATGCTGGGAATCTGCAAAGGTCCCAACTGGCTGGAAACTGAAAGACAAAAAGGGGAAAGGAAGATGACCCTGGAAAACACAGGCCCATTAGTCTCACTTCAATGTCTGGCGAGGTTATAGAGAAGATTCTGGAAGGTATTGAAAAACACCTGAAAGACAATGTAGTAATTGATCACATCCAGCACAACTTCATGAGAGGAAATTCCTGCTTATCCAACCTGATTTTCTTTTATGACAATGTAACCCACCTGGTTGATCAAGGGAAGCCAGTTGATGACATCTTTTTGGATGTCAGTAAATCTTTGATACTGTGTCTTGCAGGATCCTCCTGGAAAAAATATCCAGCACACAGCTGGATAAGGACATCATGTGATGGGAGAGCAGGGGTCAGGCACAAAGCGTTACAGTGAATGGGGTGACAGCAGAGTGGTGACCTGTCACTGGGGGGTTCCTCAGGGCTCCATCCTTGGCCCTGTGCTCTTCAACATCTTCATAAATGATTGGGTGCAGGCGGGGAGGGATACTAAGCAAGTTTGCAGATGGTAAAATACTGAGAGGAGCTGCTGACTCCCTCAAAGGCAGAGAGGCCTTGCAGAGTGACCTTGACAATTAGAGGGCTAATCTACAACCCTATGAACCGTATGAAATCATCAACCATATGAAATTCAGCAGGGGGAAGTGCCAGATTCTGCACCTGGGATGGAGCAGCCCTGGATGTACAGACTGGGGAATGAGAGGCTGGAGAGCAGTGCCATGGAAAGGACCTGGGGGTCCTGGCTGATGGCAAATTGAACATGGGTCAGCAGTGCCCTGGCAGCCAGGAGGGTCACCCATGTCCTGGGGGCATCAGGGACAGCATCTCCATCCCAAGGGAGGGGATTGTCCTGCTCTGCTCTGCTCTGGGCAGCCTCACCTCGAGTGCTGGGGGCAGTTCTGGGTGCCACAGTATAAGAAAGACACTAAACTCTTAGAGAGCATCCAAAGGATGATGAAGGGCCTTGAGGGGAAGCTTCATGAGGAGTGGCTGAGGTCACTTGGTCTGTTCAGCCTGGAGGAGAATGAGGGGAGGGCTCATTGCTGTCTGCAACTTCCTCATGAGGGGAAGCAGAGGAG
Source organism: Cettia cetti (assembly GCA_013401135.1). Lineage (NCBI taxonomy): Eukaryota > Metazoa > Chordata > Aves > Passeriformes > Sylviidae > Cettia > Cettia cetti. The sequence continues at coordinate 13,369 of VZUI01064591.1, read as the reverse complement.
CAGACACTGATCTCCTCTCTTTGGTGAACAGTAGCAGGACCTGAGGGAATGGCCTGAAGTTGTGCCATGGAGGTTTTAGGTTGAATATTATAGAAAAAGGTTTTTCACCCAGAGGGTGGTTGGGCATTGGAACAGTCTCCCCAGGGAAGTGGTCACAGCACCAAGCCTGACAGAGATCAGGAAACATTTGAACAATTCACTTGGGCACATGGTGTGACTCTTGAGGTGTCCTGTGCAGGGCCAGGAACTGGAGTCTGTAATCCTTGTACTGCTTCAGAGACATGATTTGATTTTCTGGATGCTGAATGACAACAAAATGACTCTAGCAAAACTTTGTGAGTTCTGAGGCAATTATCATTTGCTCTGGAGCCTGCTATGAGATCATCAGAAATGCTGAATGCTATGTCTGGAGATCTAGGCTGCAGGGGATAAAACACATGTGATTTACTGGAAAACCTAATAGAGGAGTAATATGTGGGAGGAGAAGAGAGGAAGGAGATGAAGAGTCTAAGGATGCTATCTTGTAATTTCAATCTCATGTTTGCTTTTTTTATTTTTCAATCCAAATAAGACTTGTTATCTCAGCTCCTCCCTGTGATACAGCATGACCTCCCTGGAGGTGACAACATTTGGCCTGTGGAAGGAAAAGGACAGTAAGAGGACACTGATTTCCAAATGCAATGTCACTTTCTCATCCCAGAAAATCCCCCAACAATAGAGAAAAAAAAACCCCAATCTTTTTTCTTTCCTCCTGATCCCAGAAGTGCAAGAACACTGCCTGGAACTCTAGGAAATCACCCAGTATTTGCAAAACTGACCTTGGGGAGTTTTTCCTATCTCCAAGACCTTTTTTTTCTAGCTGGAGCCTGGGGGTGTTGCAGGGAGACTTTCAGCCCCAGAGGGCTGGTGTCGAATGCCCAGGAGTCCCATCTGTAGGCACCCAGAGTGGCTGACAGATACAGGTTATCAGGGCTGTTAGTGACAGTGTGACAAACAATTTTCTTGGCTTTCCAAGTGAAACCTTTTGCCTTCTTTCCATTCTTTCTCTTGATCACCATATGCTGCCTACAGCTGAGGCACCACGCTTTGCTGTATTTCAACTAGTAATATTGAGATACTGTTTTGGGGTTTAGAAAAAAAGAATGTGATTCAGAAAAATATGGCTATGGAACAAAGTGAAGAAAAGCAACCTCTGTGTAGCAGGAATGAGTTCACAGGCAAGTCAGAGGTAATTTAAAAATAATAATAATTAGAATTCATGAAAAATGTGTGCAATTGTGGAAGGGAATGGAGAAAAACATTGTAGGCTTGTCCTTGCTTCAAGGAAATGGATCACAGGAGGCATCACCTGACAAACAATAGCTGGTCCTGCTACTGGCATGGCCAGGGCTGAGGGAGATGTGGGAGTTGTAGGGGGATGCCAGTACCAGTAGCCAGGGTTAGAGCCAACTTCCTCCAGCCAGTGAAGTGGAAAAGACAGGTGAGGCACCAAATTCAGCTGGAGTGTTGTCATGCAGCAAACTCCTCATCTCTCAAGCAGCAGCATCCACTGGGCAGCATCCTGCTATGCTGCTTCTCACCCACCCAAGTCCTTTGAATATTGTTTGGAGGCTGTTTATATGTGGCAGAGTCAGGACTTGGATTTCCAGGATATAGTAGCATATTCACACTGGCAGATAGACTGAGTGCCAAAGGCTCCCAGCAGTGTTGCAGCAGGTGAAAGCAGGATGGTGGCCATGGACACTTGCATGGTGGCCCCTCAGGTAAATCCAAGTGAGAAGACACAGAGCTGTATATGCTCTTCTGTCAGTACCAGAGCAGCTTTGAGTTTAATTGCTGCCTTCATAGATCAAAGCAGCATTGGCTTGAACAGCTTGTCCTTTTGGTCTGTTTTAGGAGAACCAACATATATAACTGCTTCCTCCACACATCACAGCCGTCATCACTCACACTACATTAAAAATGGCTCCCCATTTAGCTGCATTACTCAGAGGGAGGATCTGTAGCCTTGTCTTGGGTGAGGATTTAGATGAGACACCAGAACAGCAAGCTCTAGCAACAAAAGAGCATTGAAAACCTGCCACAAGATCCTACCGTCACCAGTGTGAGGGAAAGGCCATGGTTCTGAAACAGGAGATGAGATGATCAAAGTTGAAGTAAGAGAAGAAGTTGTTCATTTTTTGCCTTCCCCATTGTCTCATGGCACTATCACAAGCAGGAGAAAGGACCCTGCTCTTCTGCTCTGGTTAACTGGAAAATTTGTCCTAGTAGCTGCCACAAGGGAGTCCCAGTAAGACTATGTTTGAAACAATTATTAAAAGAATAATAACTAACTAAATATATATAATTAACTAAAAAAAGTGTTGGGCTTTTGATGTAGTGCTGTGCAGGGAAGCCTAGGCTAGGCTCTGTCAGTGATTACCCTCATAATCTTGGTTTTGCAATGAAAAGGAAACCAGAAGTATTAAAGACCCGCCACATACTGAGGTCTCTACTTCAGAAGTGGCAGATCCCCACGCTGGTCAGTAATTCATAGAGTGAGCCCCTCCTTTCCTGAGACATGTGCAACCCTACAGCATCTGCCTCTCCATTAGTCACACAACGTATTTCATGAACAGCAGCTTTTTAGACTCAAAACACCTGACTTTTTTTTTTTCTTCTTCTCCAGTTCTGGATCTACTGAGCTCTGATGTATTACAAGAAAGGAAAGTAGGATGTGCAAAGGCTGAGATGAAATCAGAGGAGTGTCATGACACTTCTGACACCAGATTTGGGTGCATTTTCAGCAAGAGGATCTGAAGGCACCAGGTACCAGGCTGGACTCTGACAGGACCAGGCTTCTCCTTGCTGAAGATTTGGGAATGAGATCAAGGAATGCCTGGCACTTACAAGGGTCTCTATCAGTCTAGAAAACTCCTTTACCTATTCTGCCCTACAAATAAGTCTGGCAGAAAATAAGCTGCTTCCTGTCCTTTAGAGGATGCAGGCAGGTAGCAGATACTCCCGTGGGAATGTTATTAGGTGTTCTATGTGGAGTGTTTGTGTGACTTACCTTCCTCCAGAAGCTGGCTACCCCTATAGCAGCAGTGTGGCTACCCCACTAGCAGTCCTCCTTTCTCATAATTTTCTTGTGGCAGAATTTTCCACATCTGTGTAGGCCTGGGGTCTGAGTATAGCAGAGTGCCTCATTGTGTAGTGAACTGCTGCAGTTCCTGTCTGTCTGGTGGGGTTGTCCATCAACCACTCTGATCAGGAAAAGAAAGCTGAAGTGGCTGCTCTGCCATCATAAAATTCTGATCTCCTATTGCATCCTCTATATTAATAACGTAGAATATGAGTTTATGGCCCAAATTGACAGTCTTCCACCTTCCTTTCCCTCAAGTTACAGCTGACAAGTAGGTTAAAGTTCAGAAAACACCTCCCTTAACCCCTCCCTCGGACCGTGCTGTTCGTCAGCAGCCGGCGGGCTTTGGGGAGCGGGGCGGCCGGGGCCGTGTCCGTGGTGTCTCGCATGCCTGTCCTCACCCTGCGGAATGCCGCAAGCCAGACCATGTCGCGGCGAGCTGGTGGCACGCCGAGGCACAGAGCAGGTGTGAGGGATGCCTTGCACTCCGCTGGCCAGCACGCCACATGCCAGACCCCTCGCTGCCCGCTCGGGTCATGGCGCTCCCCCTCAGCTGCGGCCTCCTGCACTCGCCCAGAGCCCTGTGAGGGGCACAAACCCGCGCACAGCTGCAAGGAAACTTGTCAGGGAGACACTGCTCTTTGTCAGGCCTTTGCTGTGTATAGTTACACTTCCAATAAACTTATACTTTCGAATCCATATCCGCAGAATCCATGACCGCAGAATCACAGAATAATCTGGGTTGAAAGGGACCTTAGTTTCCTTCTAGTTCCATCTAGTTTCACCCCCCTCACCATGAGAAGGGACACCTCCCAGCAGGCTGCACACTTATTTTCTGAATTTTGATATGGAATTAAAACCTTATAGCAATAATCTTATAATGTACTGTAATAAATTCTGACACTTTTGTTGTGAGACCAAACTGAAATTTTACTGGTAGGAAAAATGTTGGGAGGCAAAAATATACTGCAAAAAGACCAAAGCAAATGATAGAGAGAGAAATCAGTAAAATTATGCAGTTGGGATAAACAAAAGTTTCAGTCAGAAGCTGTGGCTTTGAACTTTGTTACTTCAAGTCTGGAACCAATAATATGGAGGTTCCACAGTGGGTAAGTGAGAATGAAACAGAGAGAGATTAAAAGGTAAATAAAAAATGCAGTTAAACAAAACTGCAAAAAAAAAAAAATTATTATTTATTTTTTTTTTAGTACTGCAATTTCCCCCTCATTCCTTGAAACAGTCATTAAATAAACTTTGGCTTGGCAGAAAATTCAGGGCTCTTTAAAGACTTCTAACATAATCTGATATGTAGCTCTATATGATCTATTTCAAAAAGGGATTTTCCTAAGAAGCATCTTGTCAAAGCCAGAGTCAAGGGGGACAATTCACAGTGAATAATTTATTCAGCACACTTTGCCTTGCTTTCTACTCCCAGATTGTCCAGGAGGCAATTGTGATTCCTTTGAATATATTGGAGTTTACTCACAAAAAGCTTTAAGGGAATTATTTTTAGATTGGATTAATGACTGAATATGATACCTGCTACTCGATCTCTGTTGGTCAGTTATTATTATAGTTCGGCAACTATTCACAGTTGAACTAGATACAACCTATTTAAAAAATGCAGTCTCATTTCTGTTTGCAAATTATCCCCAGTGAAATCAGGTCTTTTTGGCACTGTTTATGTTTCACCACATATGACCTGGTAATATAATATATATTTGGTATTCATTTCTTCTCATCTGAGCAGTGCTGTACTTTATCAGCTTCCTGGCCAGATGATGAAAATCACACACAGCCTGTTTAAATTCATGAGTTATCAGCCAATGTTCATAAATGTTTAATTAATCTGCAGTCCAGACAACAAACAGGAGGCCACTTCAGTGCAAATACTCCTGCAAACATTTACAGACCACTTTTCATCAACATCTTGTGAACAGCCCTATGAATGTGGTTCATTTATTGACATGGTTTCCACCATTGTCGTGAAAGGAGGGTTGGATAACAACTGGTGAATCAAAAGGTTTTGCATGCAAATGCCTGGCCTTTACTGGGCCATGCCATTTTGATATGATATGTAGCTGTGCTTGCCCATATAGAGTGAGATATTGCTCCTATTCCCTGGCCAGTCAGTAGGGATTTTATCTCATTTGGGAAGCTGAAGAGGAAGGTTTCTATCTGCAGACATTGCAGTCCTCCCCAGCTCTACTCTGGGACGTTCTTGTGCCAAGTGAAAGCCTCTCATGGGATCTGTAATCCCTTCTCAGCAATACCTGAGGATCAGACACTGTGCTGGGAGAAGATCAGTGTCAATTGTGAGAAGATCAGTGTCACTTCCATTGCCTTCAGGTGAATCTGTGGCCTCAAGTGAGGATGGTGAAAGCTTTTTTGTCTCCTAAAAAAGCTCTCAGCTTTTCTGCTATTCACATTTATCCAAGCCATTTCAGAAGCAGTATCTTCCCTGAAATACCTTTTACTATATTTCTGAAAAATGATTCAACACGTTTGGAAACAACCTCTGCAGCTTACAGAATAGCAGTAAAAGCTGGCAGGAACAGGTGTTCCAGTCGGGTAGTGCTCAGAACATCAAGGACACAATTCTCTGTTGAAAGGAATAAGTGGATGCTTGCAAAAAGGGTAGATTCATAGAAATATAAAGGCACTGCATACTTTGTAGTGGATTTCAGCCCTCTTCAGATGCTGCACGTGGTCTGTAGGAGACCCAAAGCTTTCAGCCTCAGGTGATGCTGCAGCTGCAGCTGATGTTATTCTGCCCATGCACAGAGAAGCCGTGGATGGCCCCACCTGGCATGGCTTTGCTGGTATTTCCAGAGAGGCTTCTCATGCACCTTGTTCCACATGGCCAAACTTGACCCAGTTATTTGGCTGACTACCAGTCAATATCTTGTTGCTGAAGAGAAACAGGTGGCTTATCCTGCCGTGGGAAAGCAGAGAAAAATCACTGCTTGCTGGCAGTGGTTTAGGAGGGAAGCTCACCAAATGTCATCATTTATGGAAGTTCTGATTTCAGAAGTATATTGAGCAATTGTATCTGCCAAATCCTCATGAAAATGAGTCCATGATATTACTTGCAATGGAGTACGCAGTACCCAAGGGTGTGTATCTTCACTAGCAGGTGAGACAGGATAAGTGGTGGTGGCCAGTATATCCACCCACAGCATTACCAGCTGAGCCTTGAAATCAGGTGAACAAACATGGATATGTTCAAGAAAAACATATATTCATATTTGTCTATGTCTTCTATTTACAAAGAAGCTCAGCTGCTCAGTCAAATGATGTAAATGAGACAATGCCACATTTATTAGTGTGGTTGTTAGCAAAAAGAGTAAATTTCATGATATTCAAACAACACTTAATGATGAGTTCAGTAAACATAATGCAGACTTCCATTTGCATTTGTTTCCCCCAAGTGCCCATGCTTTATATAGGCTACAGCCACAGTAACTTTGCTAAGATACTTGACTTAGTCTCTATTAATATCCTTATCATTTTTGCAGACATGGCTTGGTTTTCTCTCTTTTGTAAATGCAGTAACATCTTTACATCTGCCATACATCTTTCCACCTGGCAATTAGTGAGCAAAAATGAGAGAGTTTCACCTTGCTGTCCTCTAAAAAAAATTCACAAATTTCATGGTAGCTCAGTTTTACAAATTGCATGACACTAAATCAGTATTTCTAATAGACACTGTTCTGAAAGAGAAACATTCTCAGTAGAAAAAAAAAAAACAACAAAAAAATCCACAAAACCCCACACCCCCTGAAAAACCAAAACAAAAACAAACAAGAAAACCCAGCCACAAAAAATTAAACAACTCCCCCTGCCTAGTCAAAAATTACTCCAGAAAGTCAAACAGAACAATAAGCCAAATGAAGTTTTGATAGAGCAGGTGCCTTGCCACAATGGCAGAACTTTTTAATTGCTTCTGTTGAAATAGTATTTCTGTTGAAGAATTAGGTCAGTTTAAGTAAGTGGAAGTATTATAATTTTATAGGCTAAAATGCATAACAACAAGAAATGCTTACTCTCGCCTAGTGCATATGAACACAGCACCTCACATAAGGGTGAATGGCAGACTCTTCAGGATGGAAACAGCAGAGGAAACTTTCTGGTGAAAGCACAGATGATACCCTTCCAAGGATGCTCCTGTGTTGATGAAACTCTTGTTTTGTTACAAAAATTTGGTTATTCAAATGCTCCAAGCTGGACTGAAGCTTCAGCCTATGCCTTGGCCTGCAAAGATGATATTTGGTGCTGGTGGGGTGTCCTGTGTGGTCAGCTGTGATGCCCCAGCTTCATGACCTGGCCCTGAGCTCCACCTGTGACTGCCAATGGACAGGGGGCAGGGGCTGAGGGATCTCCATTTGTGGTCCTGGCTGATCTCCTACTGTAATTGCACCCAGGCATTATAATGAAAGGCTTCAATTCAGCTGGATCTTCGTCAAAATATGAATTAGTCCTTCTGACTAAATTCTTTAACTTTTGTCCCTGTTGTCCCCTGTGTCCTTCTGCCCTGGTCTCCATGGCACAGAGCAGCAAGCTGGACTCATGGGCTGAGAGGTGGGGTCAGTTAGTCAGTTCCCCAGGTGCTGGTTCCCAAGCCAGCTTGTGAGTACCCTGTTAGTCCCAAACTGCCCCAAGCTACCGCGATACCCAAATTATTCACTGGAACACTTTGCCTTGAGGGAACCACAACCTCTATTTCTTTAATGATTTTAGTGGTCAGAACAGTGCCAGGTCAAGTAATTTAATTGTGTATTTAATTAGTCATCTGTATGCATGAAACTTAAAGGTGTTCAGCTGTGCTATTTTATAGGGATTAACTAAGTGGGCAGTAAATCATCTGTGCCAGCAATAAAAGTCTTTATAGCAGTACTCTTTTTTTTTTTCTTCTTTTTAAAAAACTATTATTGCTACAATGTTTGTACTGGTAGAGGCATAAGAATAGTTCTGCTCTAAGAGATGGGAGAAACACAGTTTGAAATTTTGTCTGACATCACCTAAAAACAGCAGTGGGCAACCCAGAAGAAGTTGAAATGTGAAGTTCATAGCCAAATGACTCCAAAAGCTATTGCCAGCTGCAGGCTTGTGGTGTTAGAGAAAATAAACATGCAAGCAATTGGGCCTGTGGAAACTCATAATTTAAAGAAGAGCAGGGCAAGAAATATTATCTGAACTGCTAGGTAGTAGTTCTCTGTCTTGAATTAATGTTAAGAGTGTTTGGCTGCTAAAGTTCACAAGTTTGCACTGGAAAAATATTTCCTGGAGTCACTGAAGTCAGCCTCCCAGCCTTGCTTGTTCTGTGAGTGAACAAACTATTTTCTACGTAAGTGCCATTGAAATGCTGCACAGAATTATGGGACCATGATCTGCATGGATAAAATGCGTGTTTTGAAGCAGAAAAAATTTTTTGCACCTATATCACATGGATAGTTCCTCCTAAACAGAACCAATGTGCTCATTATTATTTTTGCCCCTATGTTTTCCACGCTGTATTTCACAATAAATCTTTCAGGAGAACACTGGCAATTTGTATGGAGCACTGACCTGTGAAACAGAGGAAAATAGGTATTGTTAAAAGTCTTGGCTTGCTTGCTTGGAGATCATGTGATAGAGCCAGGTAACTTTTGAAGTGGTGCACAGGGAGTTGCATGAGCAGTAAATGCTGCAATAACAACACAACTAACCTGAGTGTGTAAGCCTCTTTGCACTACTTGGCATGTTTAGCCTGATAAATAACATCACGCGACTTCCATTCCCATCAAGTTGTTATTCCCACATGACCCAGATAGGCAGCCAAAGGCCCTCCATATGTGTGGTTTGCTCTCAGAGAAAACAGGCATGGAGTCAGGTGTTGCTGTTTACCACAATCCTGCTGCCCTCGGCTCAGGTGGAACCAAACAGGATAAGTCATCCTTTACATTCACAACTTTCAAGCAGTTATTGACCTCTAAACGTCTCCTTTGTCTTTCATTCAGATCAAGTGCTTCCTTGCTGCCTTCTCGTTTTTCTGCTATTCCTGCTACAGACAGCCAGACACATGTATCTATAAGCACATAATGTAGCCCAAAACTATGGAGATTAGCTTCTGTTCAGCTTCTGTCCCAGGTGCTCTTCACAGATGCTGTACCTCTGGGAGGTGCCCACAGGGAGTGAGGGCTGTGAACAAGGTGAAGATCTGCACAGGTGCTGAAAATCACTTCTGTCTTCCTTAGCTGTTGAGAGCTTACAGTGACTGCCTGCTCTGGCTGGAGGAATAGGACCTGGACCTGTGCTGTTATGGGAGATGGATGTATCCAGATCTTGCACAGGCCTGATGAGAAGCTAAACAGGGAGATTTTTTCCTGCCCTTTAGTTATAACCTCTCAAAAATTATTCAGCTATAGCTAGGAGAGAATGCTTGATAAATTCATATTCATGCTTGATAAGTCATATTCAACAAACAGTTCACTTCAAATGTCTAATCCCGACCATGGAGAAAGAACTTTTGAAAATATGATTTTTTAATTCTTTATTTAAAAAAGGATAATAGTCATTCAGGAGTTTCAGGAATGCCATTTTGAACTAAAAATATGTTTGGTTGAACAAACCATTTTATTTGTCCTAAATAAATGAAAACATCAACTGGAGCACAAATCACTTCCCAGCAGCCCCAGGTAAGCAACTCAGTAAGGTGGGCATCTGCCTGTGAGACGCCTTTTTCCCTGCTCTTCCACTCTTCATCCTCCTTTCTGGTTCTGTTCTCACAATTTTTTTCCTTCTTCTCAGTTGAACCATTTTCTCCTGTGTTTGCTCTTCCTCCCTGTTAAGAATTATTCCCCTGAATAAATTTGCTGTTCTTTCAAGAGGAGGGCTGCCCTTTCCCTTTCCATTCTGCAGTCACCTGGTTCCTCTGGCTCAGAAGGTTTCCCTGGCTGTGGGAGAGGGGACTTGGAGGCACATAGCTGTTGGCTAGGAGAAGCACACTTGCCTTCACTTCACTGTTACAAGCCATCTGGGATAGGAAAATGCTCTTTGACAGATTCATGGACATGCTGCTCCACTGCTGTCTCCCAGACACAGATTCTGATACCTGCTGTACTCCTTCTTCCCTGACCAGACATGATCTTCCTTTGGATTTGTCAACCTCTTTCCTCCACTCAATGCTGAGTGAGCTCTTTTGTCCTTCTGCACAACCGCACAGGATCAAACCAGAAAGGATAAGAGTTTTCCACTTCCCCCAAAGCCCTTGGAAGCCCTTGCTGGCTTTCTCTGTGCATGCTTGCTGCCAGCCCCCGCAGGAGCTCTGTTTGCTCTTCCTGAGACTGCAATTACCAGCACTCCCCTTGGCAGCTCTCCTGCCCTGTTACATTCCTTTTTGTTATGCTAATAGACTTATAACCAACTCCAGCTTCTGAGACTGTAATACACCCCTTTTGATTCTCTAATCTGCTTCTCTCCATGCATTACAGCACAGAGCAGTTTGCCAAGGGCCCAGCAAAACGTGTTTAGCTGACTGATTCTGGTTGTTCCTATTAGATCTTGGCATGCTTCTGAGATTTGTCACTTCCACACAAATCACGCTCCTAATCCTGTGGTTTAGCAAAGTTTGGATGGATTTGGATTCCACTACGTCTTTTTTTAGGGGAGACGATAGTGCTCTTTGGTGAAAGATCTCTGGATGGAAAGTCTCCATGCTAAGTATGAGCATGAGAAAAATCTACTTTCGGTCCAACATTTTATCTTTTTTTTTTTTTAAATTTAAGTGTGGGTGCTCACGTCAAGATGGCAGTGTGAGCACATTAGGGCTCTGAACTTGTACTCAGTACCTTGGGGGGGATGATGTGATTTATGGTTGCTGTAGTGGCATGTACAAACATGGACTTAACTTGGATATTGCATTCCGCAATATGTCCCTCACAGAGCTGATTGCTCAAATTACATTCCCAGGGAGTTGTGCTTCCTGGTGGAAACCTTTTGAAGTGTTCAAGCCTTATGGGACTGCCTCTCCTCAGAACAAAATGAATATTTTCGTAAATCTTGAACAAAACTATATGGTTAAACATATTGAAAACTGTTTTTTTAGCCATATTCCTCTCTCATTGCAAAGATGTCCTCTGAAGTACCAGTCTTTAGCACCTGTACTACTGTACACTTTCATGACTGCTTTTTTTTTTTTAAAATATATTTTTTGCCTCACTGATGCGGGAGTAGTGTTTGGACTTAGGTCACTGCGTCTAAAGATCATATATCAGCCAGTTGACTTGTCTTGGTTTGGAAAGACAGGTGCCTGCCAGGAACAGCTGGAGCCTCCTTTAGAATGGAGCATGTAAACTCCCTCCCTCCTAACTATTATAATTTTGAAATTTAGGGGCTTTCAAGCAAAGATATGGGTATAGGAGTAACAGTTCTTTACTAGGACTTATTAAAAATAAAAATGTAGTAGTACAAAAAGGCAACAAACAAAATGGAAAACATTGACAGAATCAAAATACAACCTTACACTCTGTTGATCATGGTGTTGTAGCAGTCAAGTCCTCCTGGAGTGACAGATGTGGTTTCCATTGGAGCATCAATGATCCTGTAGAAGGGGTAGTTTTCCACTGAAGGTCCAGTGGTGGTGAGACGGGACCACTCATCCTCTGGGAATCAAGTGGAAACAGTCTGTCCTGGTGTTCTGAATCTCAGATTTTGTCCAGGTAGGAATGCTTGGCTCCTGACCCTGGATGGAGCATCTCACAATGGGATGGTGTAAGATCATCAGTCATGCAGTGAGCCTTAATGGCCCATTAACAGCGGATGTGGAGGGAGGATGGGTGATGGAAGAGATAAAGAGCACTCCCCCACCTGGTTTTAACAGCTGGCCCATTAACAGAAGACAACCACCCCCTCCCTCCCCAGAGTTATGAGGAATGGATCATAGAAGAGATAAAGAAAACTCCTCTCCAACCAGTTTCAACAGATGGCAGTAGAATACATACTTTTGGTTACATCTTGCATTGCAACCCAAGACATGACTGTATGTAGCTTGGACTGCAATATTATGTGACAGTTGCTGATGGGGTTATGGTTTGATCCACACTGAGAAACTGTTTGGGGGATGAAGAAGGAACAGACTGCTATGGAGTGTCTAACTTTGAAAGGATGGATATAAAAAATTCACACATATACACATGCATATATATGTGTGCGTATATATATATATATATAAATATAAAATTACTTTTTTTGTCAGAAACTGAGGGTCAGGTCTGTGGCTGGTATAAGCAGCTGCAAACCAGATCATCACATGTGAACACATGGGGAGGAGGTGGGATGTAGCATGAGCAGGGATGAAATGGTATGGCTGGTATGGGATTTCTTAGAGACAGACTGCTGCTGCCTCTGCACAGATTGCCCTAGGGTTAATTTGTTTGTTTAACCTCTCTCATAGTAAATAAGACTTGGAAGAGCTTCACACAAACTTTGACTTCACATAAAACGTGACACCTTTCATTGTTCCAGGGTAGAGCAGATAAACAGCCAAAGCTGGAGAGCCCTTCCACAAAGCAGCTCTTTCCAGATGCCTCTCAGGATATGAGCACCAATGTTGAGCTTATCCAGCTCTCAAGGGGACATGACATTTATTGTCTGTAGGAAATCCTCTTTGTTTCTGTCTAAAAGGAAAATGTGGGCAGTGCTGCCTTCTGAAAACTGCAGCAAGAAGCTGCTTTCACTGCCTTCCCTCTTTCCTATTGCTCCCCAGTTCAATTTCACATGGATTTAATTTATTGTTCGTGATGGCTTAGCAAGAAATTATTACTGGAAGGGAATTAACTGTATGTCATGTTTGGAAATCTGTTTTGTTTTTGTTGCTGTGTTGATCCTAGCTTGCCTCTGAGAAGACAGCTGATCCCTGCTCCTGTCCTTGACATCGAGGAGGTCTGCTTTCTGCCAACTGCTACAGCATTTCATTCAACCAGAGGAGAAAAATAGAGCCTGACAGACTATTGGCAGGAGATGACTTTCTTACTAGGCAACATATCCCCAGTGTTTATTGGGGCCACAGAAATCAAAATTTTGTAATAATAAAAAATAGCATTACAAAAAAAGAGCCAGCAAAAACGGCAGTAAAAGGTCCATTATGTGATTTGAAGTAGAAGTAATTACTGTGGTTACTGTGTCCCAGGTCTCAGTAACCCCCTAAGAAGTATTGAAGTATTAGTGTAATGAGGCAGGGAGTAAGTTAAATTTTGAGAAAAACTC
>VZUI01064576.1:0-80470 GCA_013401135.1 Cettia cetti | reverse complement strand
CCGATGGTTGTCCTTGGTCCTCAGCAAGAAAAGGATTTGTTTTGTCTCCCTACCCTGTGAAGAGAGCTCACTAGCACTTAATATGAGGCTCAAAACTACATCCTTATGCAGCACAGAATCTAAAATATGAAAGCTACAACTTAAGGCATCACCAGTAGTGGGAGCTGTCAGGAGAACACCCTCTGCTTCAAAAATTCCCTTTGCCTGTGTCTTGTCTGCATAGTTCTGGTCTGAGTTGGCATCTTCTGCCTTGAGTGAAGCAGAAGGAGTTTGAGGGGCAGTTTCTGGAAGGGGTTCCTCAACCTTCAGGTGGTTTGCATGGATGTCCTGCTGATCTTTCAGGTACAAATGTCTCTGTCCAGCTACCTGGCCACACTGGCATGGGCCAGCAGCAGAGGGTGTGGAGAGACTCATCAAACACATTGGTTACAAGCCTGAGGAATACAAATTAGGAAGGTAAATTCCTTGCTCTGGCTGCTCAGTGCTTGCTGCCCTGGATCCTCTGTCCTGTCTGTGGCAGGAGCAAGGAGAGACATAAAACCCCCAGTTGCACAGATTTCCTCATTATTTTTACCTGTTTCCATGGGAACTTGAATCCAACCTCATTTTTTCCAGCTTTGGAAAAGCCATCCAGCTTCTCCTGCTTCTCTGGGCAGCCCAAGGCAGCTCAGACTCTTGGGGGGGGCTCTGAGCCTGCTCAGGGCAGCTGGAAGGATGGCTCAGCATGGATAACCTGCTCCTGGTCTCTTTTTCAGAACCAAAATATTCATCCGTTTCCCAAAGACCCTGTTTGCCACGGAGGATGCCTTTGAGTACAGAAAGCACCTGCTGAGTAAGATTCCAGTTCCCTTGTTCCTGGCTCTGGGCTGGATGGGGCTTGGAGCAGCCTGGGGTGGTGGAAGGTGTCCCAGCCCGTGGCAGGGGGTGGGATGGGGATGGGCTTTAAGGTCTCTCCCAAGCCTGGTCTGCATAGCTCTCAGAATCCATGGAAAAATCAGGATGTCCCAAGCCTGGTCTGCATAGCTCTCAGAATCCATGGAAAAATCAGTAAAATTGCCCCAGGCTGGGGGGAAATCCCTGCTTGAGTCGTGGATATCTGGCTCCTTGGGAGCTCCTCAGTCCTATGAGTGCCTCCCTGTCCACGCCCAGACTCACCAAGCGCCTTTCCCTTGGGATTGGGGTCTCTCCTGTCCCATCCTAGGGGTACCTGCAGGGGCTGCTTCTGCTCCCGTTGGTGTTGTGGCCCCTCTGTCCCCTGTGCCCTCCTCACCACCCTGACCCTGCAGTGATGTCTCTGCCTTCTTTCCAGTTTCAAGGCTCCAGGCCAAATACAAAGGATTCCTCGGGAAAAGAGCGTACCAGAAGAAGAGGAAAGCAGGTAGGGGCTCTGGAATGGGGGATTCTCTTAGGGCCGGGCTTTCCACAGGAGCTGGAGCCTTGGGAGGTCCCAAATCCGTGGTGCTGTGGGCAGCACTTGAGGCTGTCAGGGTCGGAGGAGGTGACAGCCACACCCAGAGCATTCCCAGAGCTTTTACAGAGGTTCCTTTAGTGCTGTTTGGATCCCCACACCACCAGCTGCTCTTGGCCTCAGCTGTGGGAGCAGCTCTGAGCAGCAGCAGCACCTTCTGTCACACACAGGGCACATTCTGGGGTACCTGGGGGAAAAACCCCTCTTATCACAGCAGGCTGATAAAAAGTGCAGGCTCAAAGCAGCTTTCTGGGCTGTGGGCAGGGACAGCAGGAGCAGAGCAGGGACAGGGCCTGGCCTTGATGCTGAGCCCCACAGCACAGGTGGAAATGGAGTAGTAAAAGTTCCAAACTTGCTGTTGCCACCAGCTGGTTTTTAGAGCTGCAGAATAAGCAGTTTTAACTCCTGATGATGCCCTCTTGCAGCAATCAAGCTGGAGGCCTGCTGGAGAGGAGCCCTGGCACGGAGAGCAGCCAAGAAGAGGACGTGGGCAGTGCAGACCATCAGGAAGTAACTGCCCCAAGCACATTTCCCAACCACAGAATCCCAGAATGGTTGGGGTTGGGAAGGATCTTAAAGCCCATCCAGTCCCACCCCCTGTCAAGGGGACACCTCACACTGTCCCAGGTTGCTCCAAGCCCTGTCCAACCTGGTCTTGGGCACTTCCAAGGATCCAGGGGCAGCCACAGCTTCTCTGGGCACCCTGTGCCAGGGCCTCCCCACCCTCACAAGTTAAAAATTTCCTTCTAATTTTTCTCATGCCCCTGCATTCCCTTCATCCTCCCTCTCCACTCCCCTAAACCCAGCTCCTGAAGTAGAGCTGATTCCTTCTGAACCCCAAAGCGCTCAGAACTTGGTAAAAACCTGGTAATATTTAGAATATTCTAAAGCTTGAGATTTCCATGGCTGACCCTCAGTGCACCTGAGCTAACTGCAGTGATCCTTAGCCTGTTGTGTTCACCTGTTCCTCCCCTCATTTCCACGGATTTCTGGAGGTCATGGGATATTTTCTGTAGGTTCATAAACGGCTTCATCAATCGGAAGAAACCCCTTTGCCCGGAGAACAGGGACTTTGTGAGGCTTTCACAGTACCACTACCTGATGAGGCTCCGAGACCACCTCCCAAAAAACGTCTTGGACAAGAGCTGGCTCCAGCCTCCCTCGATCCTGGAAGAGGTGAGGGTTCCTGGAGGCTTTGGGAGAGGTGGAGGTGGCCCCTGTTTGGTGGCTGTGTGTGTGTGTGCACATTCCAGGTGGGAGAAAATGATCTGCTGCTGGCTCATGCTCTGTTCAGAGCCTTTGGAAAACCCCAAGATCTGCTGTGTTTGGGTGGGAATGGGAGGAACAGCACAGTGTTGGTCTTTCCAAAAGAAATGAGGAAGCTCCCTATTGGTTTAAGCCATAAAAAGGGAAAATGCACTGACAGAAAAGTGAACTCGTGAGTCCTAATGAAGACAAAATTAATCCCATGGGGTTTTAGGCTCATGGCACAGACAGAGGTGTTTGTACAACTTCCCTACTTGATTTTTTAATGCAGACATCGGAGATGCTCCGGAAAATCTGCGTGAGGAACCTGGTGAGGAAATACTGCCGAGGACTCAGTGCTGAGAGGAAAGTGCAGGTAACCAACAGCTGGAATGGAAAAGTGGGAGTTCAAACAGGTGTCATCTCTGCTCCCTGAGAATCACCTGGGACACAGGCAGCACCTTCTGATCCTGCTGCTCCAGTCAGTCCCTCAGGGATAAGAGCAAAGTTCTCCTTGTAGGAAAGCATGGAGCCAGGGATTTCCTCCAGTGTCCCTCATAATGGACAGAGCAGACAGGTGGGGCTTAATTTATGGCCTGAAATCTGCCCTCCATATAATTGGAAAAGATCCATAAGCACCAGGGCTCTGTAGGATTTTCCCTGCTGCCCCTTCATTTGGGGTAACACAGGAATAACCCAAAGAAACGCAGCACAATTCCAAGATTCCAATGAGTCAGGTGGGCAGGGTGTGAGCAGAAGAATGCTGTGGAGTAGCAGTATTTGCATTGTCCCTGCTGGTGTTCCCAGAGGGAGAATTCCAAGGCTCAAGGCTGTTCCTTCTCCCATCAGCTGCAGCAGAAGGTGGTGACCAGTGCTGTTTTCAGTGGGAAGAAGGAGGGGTACCTGGAGAGCCTCAGCCAGCCCTTCCTGGAGACTCGCCTGAGTGAGTTCAGCTGTTCCCTGCAGGCCTCAGCCACGTGCTCCTGCCTCTGTAAATTCCTGCTTGACCAAACAGACTCTTTTCCAAGAGAAATTCCCTCCTGGCAGAGGCAGCATCACCTGCCATTGGAGTTCCTCCCTGTCACATTGAGTGATGTGAAAGCAGTGATGGATCTGCAGGATTGTTCTCAAACTGGGGATACTGGGGTCCCATAAAAGCCATAAACCTGAGCAGGATTCCCTGGGGGCTGGGGTGGACCAGGCTCTGAACCAAGAGCAGATTCAAGAACAGGCAGAAACTCCTGGTGTGAATTTACTTGTCAGGCAGGAGAAGTCACCAAAATGGGTTTGGGAGCACCCTCAGTTTGGAAGGGAGCATTCCAAGGGGAAAAGGCCACTTGGGATGAAGACAGCTAAAACAGCTCTCTGGTGTTTGCTGGGGGGTGGGCAGTGTCTGGCTGGGGCTGTGGCTCTGGCACCCACACCCAATTTCTCTTTCTGGTTTGCTCCTCAGAAGAGAATGACCTAAACCCCAAAGTGCTGCAGCTCATCCGTGGGGAGAACATCAAGGTAAGGGAAGGACAGAACTCTTGGGATTACCTTCACTGCAGTCCTGGAGCTGCTTGCTCACTCAGGGGCTGTTGAAGAGCAATGGAGCCACCATTTCCTTGCTTTTAAATTGGAGACAGCTATCAAATACACCTAATTAAAATTTATTTAAGATTCCTTTTAATGAAAGCCTAAAGAACATTCCTGTCCAGGGCAGGAGCAGAGCTGGAGCTTCCCTGCACTTCTCATGGTTGTGGCAGGGAAGGCACAGGGGCCCCATCATTCCCAGGGTTTTGCCTCCTGAATTTCCCAGCATAGGGAATCCAGATCCCTGTGAGCTGGGACCTGCAGCTCCATGGGCGGAGCTGCTCCTCACTGAGCTGCTTCCAGCCAGGAAAATCCAAACCCCTGGGGCAGGAGCTCGCAGCAGGTGGAAATGCTGATTCCAACTCGTTGTTTTCAGTATGTGACCCCCGTGATAAAATATGACAGGAACGGGTTCAAGGCACGGGAGCGGCTCCTGGTGCTGACCCAGAGCTCGGCCTACGTGGTGGAGATGGCCAAGATCAAACAGAAAATCGAATATTCCACACTGAAAGGTACCAGGGGGAGTCATTGTCCAAGGCTGGGTGGGACTAGGAGCAACCTGGATTAGTGGAAGGTGTCCCTGCCCATGGGACAGGTGGAATGGGATGATCCTTAACGTTCCTTCCAACCCAAAGCATGCCATGATGATTCTGTGAGTGTTGTGGGGCTTCCTGTCCTGCCAGGCATCCTTTAGGAAGGATGAAATTCTGAAACTTTGTCTTGCAAAAATATTTGGATTATCTATCCCTCTTTTCCTGGGGGATGGACAAAGCCTTGAAGGATGATTTAATGAGTAAGAGTTCCTTGAAATGTTTAAATGCAGGAGGACATCACTTTCTGCTGACACAGAAGGGAGAAAAAAATAACCCAAACCTTTCCTACTCTGGTTCATGAGTATTTTTTATCCTGGCACTGTTGAAACTACAGTTCAGGGGTAGAATGGATCTTTCTCCCTTTTCTGTTACCAAAACCAAGGCACCAGGGAAAGGTTTGGGGCAAACAGCTTGTGCAGGGGTTTAAATCACCACTGTTGGAATTGTGCTATGGACAACAGGTGACATAAAGGGACCTTCAGAAGATATTTTGAAAACTCAGATTAATTAAAGTAGGAGCTTTGTGTGTTTTGCTCTAAGAATGAGAATGTTCTTCACTCTTAGGAAGGACAGAGCCCTCCTTCAGGAATGTGACTTCCCCTATAACCATGAGGGGCTGGAGCCACTGCTCCTGGGGGAAGGAGCTGGGGTTGGGGATTTCCTCTGATTCTGGGGTTCTTTTGAAGGGATCTCCACCAGTAACCTGAGTGATGGGATTGTGGTCATTCATGTTCCCGAGGACAACAAGCAGAAGGTAGGAGATTGGGACGGTGGTAAAAGTGAGGTCTGATATCAGCCTCTAAACTCCTGGAATGACACAATTCCTGATGTTTATTCAGTGTGTAATCAGCCAGGCCTTTACATTCTGAAAACTTTCACTTGGAATCCCAACCTGTCAGGGAGTGGTGGAAAATGAGAAGATCTCCCCTGAGCCTCCTTTCCTCCAGGCTGAGCCCCCCCAGCTCTCTCAGCCCCTCCTGCTGTGGCTGATACTCCACACCCTTCCCAGCTCCATCCCCTTCTCTGGACACGCTCCTGCCTTTTTTTAGACCAAAAAAAATCCTAAATAATCCCTGGAGAGGGTGTTTAAATTGGTCACTTCTGCCTGGTAGTCACTGCTCTGGCATTGCTAAGGAGTTCCTCTGCACCATCACGTGCTGGGGTGATGCCAGGTGACTTTATCCCTCTTTTTTTTTTTTGTTTCCAGGGAGATGTGATCCTGCAGTGTGAGCACATCTTTGAGACAGTGACCAAGCTCTGCATATTGGCCAACAAGCAAAGCCTGGTTAAAGTGGTGAAGGGAAGGTAAGGAAGGCAGGAAGGTGGATGGGTAGCACTGGGCAGGGTCAGTTTTAGGGGAAAACCTTTTAGGTCAAGACTGCTGACATCACCCCAGCAAGCAGTGCCCAGAGCTGGACAGGTCTGGTGCAGCAGCATCTCTGGTTTTGTGACATCCAGAGGCACAGGGAGATGGAATGCACTGAGAGAAAATGTGTTAAAAATAATTCCAACCTTTTTCCCAGAGTTTTCCCAGGCTAAAGAATCCTTGTACCTTGCTCTGACAGCTGCCCGTGCCCCACCTGCCTAAACCCAACTTATTTCTAGATTTGTGCTTTAAAGCCACTTTTTCTTTCAGTTTTCTGGTGTGACCTGGCCGTGAGGTCGTGGCTTTAGTGGTTCCACAGGGGATCCCATTAGCCTCAGGAAAGCCAGCTGGGAAGCTGTGGGTCACCTCAGGACAAATGCTCCTCTCCCAGAAGGATTGAGGAGGCCCAAAATGTGAATCCTGTGCCAGCCCTGAGCTCCTGGCAGGTGGATGCAGCCCGTGTCTCCAGCCTCCCTGGGAATTGGAGCTGGCAGGTGAAACCTGCACTTCTGCTCCAGCTTTTCAGCCTGGCCTTTGCGTTTCAGCTCTAATTAGATTTGGTGTGCTCAGTGCTTTCCTCCAGGTCAGATCTGCTTAGCTTCCAATGCTTAATTGCACCAGGAACACTCAAAGGCCTGGGCTGGGCAGCCTCATTGCTCATCAACCCCTTGGGCTCGCTGTGATAATGCAATTGTTTAGGAAATTCACCTAAGCTGGAGGCTCTGATCTGCTCCTCTAACGAGATTTGCCCAGGGAACAGAAATAAAGGGGGTTTAGAGTAAAGCCTCTTGTGGGGAGAGCTCTCCAGGGGCGTTCTGTGCTTCCAGCCTCCGGTTCCGTGTGGGCTCCGGGAAGGAGGGGACCATGGTGTTCACCGTGGGGCCAGAGCCTCAGGTCTTCAAGGACAAAACTGGACAGCTCACAGTGGTAAGGCCCCAGCTGAGCACAGGGAGGCACCTGCTGCTTCCTCCTGTGGATCTCCACCTGCAGAGAGCACAGCCCTCCCTTCCTGGGAGCCCAGGAGGGGCTGAGCCCCCTCCCAAAGCAGAAGTGTCCACCCTGGCAGTGTCACCTGCATGAGGTGACCCCGTGCTGGGAGCTGCAGCTCCAGGGATTGTGCAGGGCCCAGGGATGGGGGAGCAAGGCTGGCTCCTGGTGCGGGCACTTAGAGAATTTAATCTGACCCAAACTCAATGTGCACCTGCAAAATGAGGCCTCAGGGGATGTTTTCCACCTCTTGTTGCCTCCCTCGACCAAGCTGTGCCTGAAATGGGTTGGGGGATGGAGGGAAGGCACTTCTTGTCACCCAGGCAGGTCCTCTGAGGAGCTGACAGCTCCAAGGAAGAATTCCAGGTGGAGTTCTCCATCCTGCAGACAAGATGGAGGGAATTGTTTCTATGTACCAATGGGCAAATAGAAACTCCACCACCACCTTTCTTCCCAGGCACCTTGAAGATTCCTGATTTAATTTTTCTTCTTCTCCTCCCAGGTATCAACCCCAAGAAAGTCTTGATGAAGACCAGTTCCTGTTCCCTCGGCTGGGAACAGAAAGGAGCCTGCAGGATGGGACCAGCCCTCACATCTCCCCTGGAATCTTTGATGCCACAGGGCTGCTGTGATTTGAGAGTTTGTTTGCATCTTTTAGGCTCTTTTTTTATAGCTTAAAACTATTCACCAACAGATAAATAAAATCCCTGATGTTGCTGTAATGTTCCCAGAAGGAGATGCTTGTTACATGGTCACAGGGACATTTATCCCCAGAGTTCCAAGATAAAATCTCCATCTCTGAGAGGTCAGGAAGGATTAGGACAGGAGCCAAAAGGCTTCTCTAGCTGTGCTTGGGAGTCACTACTCAGGAGCACTGCAAGAAGTGCAGAGCAATGTTAACCCTTGTATAAAAACAACTTTTCTCAAAAAGGAAAGACCTGAGAAAAGCCAACAGCTGGGGCCTCTCACACAAGGAGAGCTGGGAGGTCAAACTGACATTAAATTAAGATGGATATCTGATATTTCATCCCAAAAGCTCCTCCAGCTGCACAGCCCATGAGGACATTGAGCTCCAAGCAAGTAATAAAGTGACTCGCATGTAAATATGAAATATCTTCTAATTTATTGTGTTATATTAAAAAAAACCAAAAGTACATATTGCAAACATCAACCATACACTGAAATCCAGCTGAAGCTTGTTCTGTGCAGAAGTCTGGACAGGTGGGAATGATTGTACAGAACAGGAATTTGCTGTTGTCCATGAAACAATTCCATTAAGACTGAAAGGTTCTACCTAGGCTTTGCTCTAAGGTAGGATGGGAGCTTGGAGCCTTGCCCAGGTGCTGTGGCTCAGGGGATCCAAACCTGCCTTGGGAAGTGCAGGAGCAGCTGCTTTGGTGCTAGAGAGGTGGGAAGGGGGCACCAGGGCTGGTCCCATCCCCTCCTCATGCAGCCCCACCCGTGTCAGGAGCTGGGAGAGGACAAAATCCCTTCCCCAGGGGACTTTCCTCAGCTCCCCTGGGCTGTGCTGTCACTGCTGGTGCTGGAGAATGGGAGCAGCCAGCTCTGCTCTCCCTGGCACTGGGAGGCAGGGAAGGATAATCTGAAGAGCTGCTTGTGCCCAGGACACCTGCCCTGAGCCCCAGCTGCACCTGAGAGCTCAGAGTAAAACCACTCAGAGTAACGAGGCTCAGGACTGAGAGCATTTGTGCAAGGGCA
Organism: Cettia cetti; assembly: GCA_013401135.1. NCBI lineage: Eukaryota > Metazoa > Chordata > Aves > Passeriformes > Sylviidae > Cettia > Cettia cetti. The sequence goes on along the minus strand of VZUI01064576.1, from coordinate 71,517 downwards.
CGACCAGGGTGTGCCCAGAGCAAGGACAGGGGCAGCAGGTAAAGGACAGTCCCCAGGCAGCACAGCTTGGCTGCAGCACTCCAGCACCCCAAGGGTGAGCTCAGGAGTGAGTTAAGGCAGAGTCTGCCCACAAATGCAGTAACAAAACCGAAATTGCAACTTTAACTCTCCTGGAGTGACTTTGCTAAACCAACAACTCTACAAAGCGCTGTACTAAGATTAAAAACGGCCTTCCCCTGGTTTTTAAGAACTTAATTTGCATAACCTGAAAGGGGAAAGCCTGAAGCCAGTTAAGGATCTATTTACAGAGAAGTTAATCACGTAGCTGTGACCTGTCAGGTGCTTAGTACTGGTGTCACCTCCTGGGGCTGAAGCTGTTCTGCCCCACAGGACTGGGTTTGGTGTGGGCTCTGCAGGTCAGCACAGCCAGGGATGAGCTGCCCTGAGCCTGCTGGAGAGCAGCTCCCAGCTGGAGGGAGCAGGCTTTGCTGCAGGACTGGTGCTGCTCCCTGTTCACCTCTGCTGAGACACCCCCAAGGGCAGCAGGGCTGTTCCAGATGCTGAGATGCCCAGGAACAGCCCAGCAATCACCAGTAAGTGTCAAAGTACACAGTGCTGGAGAAACAGCAACCCAGGACTTCCCTGCCTCACCCTCAGCTTCTGCCAGCCCAGAGGGGAGAGGCACTGGCTCCTTCCCCCTCTGCACTGCTCCAGAGGGTGATGCAAACAGGTTTAAGCACAACTCAAACTGGAAGCCCTGAGGTGTCAGGACAGAGCTGAAGCTGCTGGACCCCAGGGAGACTGTGGAGCTCTCTGTGAACAGCTGCAGGAGAAAGAGGAGAGGAGACAGGTACAACACCCCCACCTGCCACAGCCAGCAGCTGCCTGAATGTGGAGAAGTCTTTGGTTACTAGACAGATGGCCTTAGATTAAATTTGAAATCTTTAAGCTTTACTTGATGATCCAGAACTGTGCAGCCACTTCATGGTGTGTTTCAGCCTCTACCACCCAGCTCTGTGGAACAGAAGAACGTGGCTGGTGCTGCTGCAGCACCTTTGGTTTTTACACTGTTCCCATGTCCTCAGCAGCCCTGAGCCAGGAGCAGGGATCCTTGGAGCAGGAACACAGAGCTGCTGCTCCAATGTGGCTGTTAAAGCCAGTGCTAAATATTCCAGAGAAAGGGTCAAAAGAAATTCTAGCCCAGGGCAGAGTGCTCTGGTGTCACCCAGGGGTGCTGCTGCAGTGCAAGTTTCCTACACTTCCACACTTCCTGCCTCAGGTTTCTCTCCCTCCCAGGACTGGTGACCTGAACTGTCACAGCTGTGGCTCTGCTGCCAGCCCTATGGAATGACATCCACATCCCACCACCGCTGTCACTTGACTCCACAGCAGGAAACAGGAGACAAGGAGGTAGATAAAATATTCATTGACAAGAGAAAAGCACAGGTAGAAAACCACGGTGCAGTGGCCTTCTCCAAGCTCTGCCCTTCCACACGCAGCTGCCATGGCTGGGAAGACTTGGGATACCCTCAGGATGAAGTCACACAGTGAATATCTGCCTCTGGGTCACTGCCTGCTTCTGTTTCCCCTTGCTCAGAGCAAGGCAACACTCCTGGATCAGTTCCAGGAGGGAACCAGGGCTGCTGGCCCCCACAACACCCCCCCAGCATGGGGGAACTGAACCTGCTCTGACTCCTGGTACCTCGGAGCTGCTGGAAACCAAGCCCCCAGCCAAGATCCAGGCTCAGGCAGAAGCTCAAAGCACTGACCAGTACCAACACCTAGGGAAAGCAACCGTGGACAATTTGCTCCTGATTCTCCTCCTCTGGGAGGAATTTTAACCTTGAACCGTAGGGACAAAACAGGGATGGGTGTCCCCAGCTCAGTGCTGCAGAAGCTCCACTGAACCCTTGGAGGAGCAGATCCTGAGAGCTGTGGGGAACCTGAGGGAGCAGCCCCTGCTCCCTCCCACTGCTCTGAGGGTCCAGCACTGCAGGAATCTCATCAGCCTGTGCCATTTGTTCTTTGGGGAGTCACCCAAGGCACTCCCAAGCTCTCTCCCAGGAGCCAAGGAGCTGTGCAGCAGCCCTGGGTCCAGATCTCTGCCTTTCCCCCCAGCCCAGGAGGGTCAGGGAGTGCCTGGAGGGAAGGAGGGTGGCTGGCTGACCTTTTGTTCGTTGTTTTGGTTTTTAAAGTGCAGGATCATTACCAAAGCCACAGGAAGCCAGTCCTCCTCCTCTCCAGCACAAAACAGCAACGACAAGAGTGCTAAAAAATTCTGGGCATTTCTCCAGCTGCTCAACAGGCCCTTCCAGGCTGCCCAGTAACCTCATTGATCCTCGCCCTACAACTACCGCGTTTAAATACCCCAAATAACCTAGAGTTTGTTACAAATCACAATTTACAGACTGTGCTGGACAGGAGTTGCACTGCCTGGTCCTGCTGCAGGGCAGCCCCCTTCCCCAGAGCTGGGGGGGCTCTCCCCAGGCTCACTGGTGCAGGTGGGCCCTGTCATCCGGGCGCTTGATGTGGATCCTCCGCACGCGCTCGATGCGCTCCCGCTCGTCGTCCTCCTCCAGGTGGTGGGAGCGCCCTGCAGCCCCTCCCGTGGCTTCCAGGAGGGCATTGTCAGGCCCTCTCCCGTCCTGGGATTCGTACAGAAGAATGTTCAGGGTCTCCTCGTAAATTCGGGCTTCAGGGAACTCCACCTGGCAGGCAGGGAAGAGAAGGTCACTCCCTGCAGGCAGCAGGTGACCTCGCTTTGGATTCCTGATAGCTGGTGTTACAATTCCTAATTGCAGCCCAGGCACAGAAATCCTTTCAGGCACAATCCTTTCTATTCCATTCTTTGCTTCCAGCTTTTGAGACCAACAGCCAGTTGGGTTTTTACCAGAAGCAGGCAGATCTCCCCTGGGAAAGGGAAGAATCCAGGGAAGGTGTGCCATTGCTGGATCCCTCCTTACATGGGGCCGTGGAACCATGGGATGGTTTGGGTTGGGAGGGACCTTAAAGACCATTTAATTCCAACCCTAGATCATCTCCTTGCAACTCCCAAACCCAAACATGGTTAAATGCACAAGTTTGTCTGAAGATAAGAGCTGGACTATTCTGGACTATCACCATGGATCACCACAGGGCTTTATGGAATATACCAACATGCCCTGAGCAGACGAGCTCCAGGTGCTGCCCCACTCTCAATGCAAAGATTATCCTCCACAGGTGCTGAACAATGACAAAGTGCCAGCCTGTTCAGCTCTCAGGGTGCCAGGCTGGAGCATTCCCACTTTCCCTGTACCTTGGTCTGCTTTTTCTCGGTGGCATAAACGATGGAGGTGCAGCAGACCTCGGCGATCTTGCGGCCCTGCCCGTAGAAGGACCAGCAGCAGATCTCGTCCCCAATGACATCCTTGATGAAGAGAACCCTCCCGTTGAACCTCAGGGACAGCTTGTCAAAGAGCTCAATGTTCTTCAGCATGTTGTCATCGGAGTTGCTGTGGGAATGGAGGCAGCAGCAGGAATTTACAGAGTGTGTGGAAAGAGTGGGAGCAGCGAGCAGTGACAGCCCTGAGATCCCAGATTCCTGTGTCACAGAATCCCAGGATGGTTTGGGTTGGAGGGACCTTAAAGCCCATCCAGTGCCACCCTGTGCCATGCACAGGGACACCTTCCACTAGCCCACACTGCTCCAAGCCCTGTCCAACCCGGCCTTGGATACTTCCAGGGATGGGACAAACCCAAGAAATTAATTCTTATTATTTCACTACTAGAGGCAGGAAAACCTGAAGCAGCAGCAATACAACAGCAACAGCTCCATGAACAACTCTCCAAGGCACCCAGGTGCAAAATCCTGTCAGCCAAATCAAACCATTCCTGAGCTCAGCACCGTGGATGGGCACTGTTATGTCATGAAGCTCATAAGGAAAGAGGACAAGGCCCCAGTTTGATGATTTCACCACTCACTGAGCTCTCTGTGGTTCAGCTACCACACTGCAATCCATGGGAATGCAGACAGCACTTGGCCAGGAGCCTCTGCCAGCTGCACCTAAGGATTAGAGGAACTCCTCTGGCACAGAAATAGCACAGGCTCAGCCTTCCATGGATGGCAGCAGACTCCCTTCTGACTCCAGTTTGAAATTAATTGGGAAAAAATGGAGTGCCTGCCAACACCAATCTGTCATCAGGTCTCAGGGAAGAGAAAGGAAACTTTTATAGTGGATTTCAGTCCATGAAAAACTTTGAACAATTCCAGCTGAAGTCACTTACCTGGTGTAGGAATATTTGTTGTTGCTTCTGTTATAGAGCAGCTTCACTGCTGGCTGTAAGAAACAAAGCACAGATGAGTTCCAGGGAGCACAGCCAGAGCTGGAACCTCAGCTCAGCCCAAAGCCCCACAGAGAAGCTGCAATGACAAATTCCCAGTGGGATTTTGGTGGTGTTACTGTTGCTGCAAACCTGTAATGCACAGGTTGGCTGCAATCCCCATGGGGCTGGACACCCCCAGCTCTCCCCATGGCACATCCCAGTTCCCCTCACCTTGTTGGAGGTTGCAATCAGCTTCTGCTCCTCCTTGGAGGAGGTGATCACCGGCACCTTGCAGAAGGGCTCGTATGCGTCCTTGTTCTGTGGGAGCAAGAACCAAACAGCAGCTGAGTGACAGCAGATCCCAGGGAGCACCCACATTTCCTGGGAAGGATTTCTGCTGACGGGTCAGTGTCCTGTCTGTGGTGGTTTCTGGGCTGTGGCTGGCCAGGCACCATTTTTCTGGAAGCACATGAGGTGTCCATTCCTGCTCTCCATCACTGAATGTCCTGTGCCCAGTTAAACAGCAGGATCTGGAATGGGGTTTCTCTCAGGCAGGACATCAGTGACAGTGGCATCAAACCCAGGATGGGAACCTCAAAGCATAACAAAGAGCAAAGAGGACTCCCAGCAGCTCTGGGAAGAGGCTGGTGTTCCTAGACGAGACCAGACTGCAGCAGATGGCAACACAAACTATTCCAATTTCCATCCCAGCCTCCAAAACCATCCTATGAAGACCAGGAGAAAAATCCTGCTCTGCCCAGACGCTGCTGCCCACCCCCAGCTGAGCCCCGTGCCCACCTGCAGGGCTGCCTGGCACTCATCCACCAGCCCCTGCACCAGGTAGTACTTGGCCTCAGCCAGCAGCTCCTCGATCTCCCGGCGGCTCTCCGGGAGCGGCACGGCCCCGTCCCGCAGGTAGTTCAGGATTGTCCCAAAGTGCTTCCCACAGCGGTCGATCAGGATCCAGCCTGGGGACACAGGAAGGCCACAGGAAGGAGAAGGTGAGATGAACGTGGTAAAAGGCCTTGACAGAGCAAACTGGTGAAGGATGTGATGGAATTGGGAGAGTGAGGATGGAATGGGGAATGTGAGCAGAGAGCGCGGCACAGATGGAGCTTGGGGCCACGGTGGGAAGAAAATCATGGAATGGTTTGGGTTGGAAGGGAACTTAAAAGATCATACAGTCCCACCCCTGCCATAGCAGGGGCACCTTCCACCATCCCAGGTTGCTTCAAGCCCCATCAAACCTGGCCTTGGACACTTGCAGGGATCCAGGGGCAGCCACAGCTTCTCTGGGCACCCTGGGCCTCCCCACCCTCACAGCAAAGAATTTCTTCTCAATATCCCATCTAACCCTGCCTCTGGAGTGGGAAGCCAGTCCCCCTTGTCTTGTCCCTCCATGCCCTTGTCCAAACTCCCTCTTCCAGCTGTCCTGGAGTCACCCTAGGCACTGCAAAGTGCTCCAAGGTCTCCCTGGAGCCTTCTCTTCTCCAGGGAAGTAAAGAGCTACAACCAAAGCTGTGGGTGCAGGATCCACATTTCACCTCTCCCTGCTGGGATCAGGCTGGATGGACCCTGGAAAAGCCAGGCAGAGCTGAGGCTGGAGTTTCCCTGAGTGAACAGATGGCCACCCTCACAGGCTGAGGCTCAGGAATGCAGCGAGGAAACGCTTGTGGGGAAGGAGTCATTTTTTGGACAAATAAGGAAAGTAGGTTAAAGCAGCCCCTGTGTGTTCTGCATGAATGGGATTACAAGGAAAAGTTTGAACATTTGGTTCAATCTGGAAAGGGAACACAGCCCTTTTTGAGGGAAAAGGAGACACTCTGCAGCAGCTCACTCCAGACCTCCCAGCTCCCTCATTCCTGCTGTCCACAGACAACACAAAGGGTGCTCCAAGTGTGATTTTACAGGCTGGAACAGCAAACCAGTGACAGAAATCACAGAACAAAGGACTGATCCAGGCTAATGGCTAATCCAACTAGAGCAGAAAAAAGCCCATTTGGCAGTGCAGAGTATGGAAAGCAAGAATTCCCATTTTAGTGGGAGTTTTAGTGGAAGGTGTCTCTGCCCATGGCAGGGGTGGAACAAGGTGAGCTTTAAAGTCCTTTCTGACCCAAACCATTCTGGGATTCTGTGATAAAGAGGAAGCACAAGCCATGGTGGTAAACCAGGACATCCATATTCCACAAATGCAGCTGCTTCCCAAGTTCACTGGAGCACACAGAAAAGTAAAGGGCCAGCTGAGAGCAGAATTACCATCCCCAATCCCCTCTGTGATTCCTCGTAGGCTGCAAAAATCTGCTGCAACTTCGTGTTTACAGATGGTGAAACTGAAGCAGAATTACTCATTTTCATGTGGGGGATGAGAAAACACTTCCAGTAGCGTTGCAAAATCTGAGTGACCACTAAAAGAGCTCTAAAGCCCCTCCTGTTTCCCCCAAACAGCCCAAAGGAGATGAGTCACAGGGAAGTGACCCTGCTGCCACTCGACCACAGCAGAGCCAACAAGTGGGCTGAAGTCTTTTAGAGTTATTTTTTAATTGCAGTGTTCCAAAAACATCCTGTGATCCATTTAGGAAGGGACATGGAATCCATGGGCTGTGTGGAACAGAGAATCATGGAATGGTTTGGGTTGGAAGGGAACTTAAAAGTTTATCCAGTTCCAACCCCCTGCCATGGGCAGGGACACCTTCCACTGTCCCAGGTTGCCACAAGCCCTGTCCAACCTGGCCTTGGGCACTTCCAGCTTCTCTGGGAATTCCATCCCAGCCCCTCACCAGCCTCATAGGGTGCATTTCTTCCCAATATCCCATCCATTCCTGCCCTCTGGCAATTTGAAGCCATCCCCACTTGTCCTGTCACTCCAGGCCCTTGCAAACAGTCCTTTCCCATCTTTTTTGTCAGCTCCTTCAGGCCCTGGAAGCCACACTGAGGTGACTCCAGAGCCTTTTCTTCTCCAGGCTGAACAATCCCAGCTCTCCCAGCCTTTCCTCCCAGCTCCCAGCAGAGCTGCTCCATCCCTCTGATCATCCTGGTGTCTCCTCTGGACTCTGTCCAGCAGCTCCAGGTCCTTGCTGTGCTGAGCCCCAGGGCTGGGGCAGCTCTGCAGGTGGGGTCTCACCTGGGCAGAGGGGCAGAGCCCCCCTCACTGCCTTTGTGCATGGACACATCACACCCTCAGAAATGCACCTTTGTCTTACAGGAATTCTCAGGGATGGGATCCAAACACTCCAGCTAAGCCCAGATATTTTCCAGCCAAGCCCTGGCTGGTGAAACAGGAGCCTGACACTGGACACTGCCTGAGGCTCCACTCTCTTATCAGCAGCTAGACCAGGAACAGCTTCCCCATCAACAGCAGCAGGGAGTCAGGGAAGAAAAAGAGATTTGGAAACAGGTGGAAGCACCTGAAAAACTCACATCGTGAACACCCCAAGAAAATGTTCCAAATGTGCTGATTTGCTACAGTTCATCAATAATTTCTAAGCTGAAAACAACCATCTGCCACCACCCACAGCCAGAGAAGCCCAGACTTTTCTCCTCCAGCCTGAGGAGCAGCAGGTTGGAATTGCTCAGCTGGGAGGAGGAGCTGGGATGTGAATCCCAGACACAGAGCAGGACCCCATGTTCCACATTCCACACTGGTTAAACCCAACTCCTTCCAGTTGCTCCCCAAGCCTGGCTTCTTCTCCTACAAAACATTTCATTTGGTGCCAGGTTTTGGGTGTGACCAATGAGGAGGATTTTGAAGAATTCCAGATAAAAAGTGTTTCCTTTAGCAGCCCCAGTGCTATTGTCCCAGTTTCCAGGCAAGGGGAGATAAAGCAAGAACTGCTGCACTGGGAGTGTTTGTGTTACAACATACAGGAAGTATCAAATTCCTCTCAAAGCACAAACTGGTTCCATGGAACAATCCCACACAGACACTGTGGGAGTCACAGCAAAACAAACTTGGGATTTTACATCCCAAGCATGATATTTTACCGGGAGAAACTCCAGATATCCTCAGATTTGGGGTGCAAACAGCACCTGCACTTGCCTCTGAGCCCTGGGAATGGGATTTCCCCGCCCTCCTGCACCTGCCCAGGACACTGGGATCATGCCAGAAGGAGTTTCCAAAACAAATTTGGAATTTCCAATCCATTTCCAACCATGGGGAGTCTGGAATTATCAAATTCAGCAAAGCAGCTTCAGGGAGGGACAGGAAGCTCCACCTCAACTTTAGCAAAGGGAGAGGGTTGACAGCATTTCCACTCCTCCAGTGTTCCCAGTCAAGGTGTTGATTCCCATTTGACAGGTTTTTTTTTCTCAAATTTGACCCAGTGTTGATTCCCATTTGACAATTTTTTCCCAAATTTGATCCACAGACTGACTTTTTTTATGCAACCTCCATGGTCTTTATCCAGGATAAGTATCCCAGAGACCCTTTGATCCAGAGCCCCAAATCACAGCATCCACATTCCTGCTTTATCCTGGCCTGGGATTACACCTGCAACAACACAGCTTTGTTTTCTCTAGTTTAAATATAAAGACTTATGGCTAAACCAAGAATATTCAGCTAATCAGGCTGTATTTTTACTTTTTTTCCTTCAAATCCACTTCCTCTTATCTCAGGAAAGCTTATCATAAACCTCTAAACAGACTATTTTAAAGCACTCCAAACTTAGTCCAACCCACTTCACCCTGTACTATATTTTCTCTATTTTCAGCAAATTCAAACAAAATTTTCAAATAATAATTAACTAATCCCAAGGGAGGTGTTTGAAGCTTTGCAAGGGCTGTTGTTAAAGAAAAAGGTCCTTAAATATTGCTATGGGTAAAATATCAGAATGAAAATAAAGCTGAGCCTCCAGTTAAACTCTGGCACACCCACAACATGGGAATGTGGAGATAAAATTCCAAATTTCCTAAAAATTCTGCAACTGGCTCTGTTTTAGGCAAATCAGCTGTCAATACTCCGACAAGAAAATTGTTTCATTTAAACAAATCAGCTTTTAACTCATTAACACCTGTGCTCAGAGCATGTTTTGTATTTTATTTATAAGTTTTTATTTATTTATAAGAGGACAAGAAGAGGGAATGGCATTCTGAGCTTCCAAGAGGGCACACAAGTCCCAGCTCAAGGATTCCTAATCACTATCCTCACCTAATCACTATCAGCTTTTTCCATGGGCTTCAGAGTTTTAATGTCAGGATTCTGAAAGGAAAAGGTGCTCCAGGTGCCACCTGGCCCTGACAGGAGCTTTGGCACTTCTCAGTGTCCCTGTGCTCTCCAGGCAACCACTCAGGTCATCCTTGTCTTTTGTTCCACATTTTTCCCAGCTGTATAATCATGGAATCATGGAACAACAGCATGGTTTGGGTTGGGAGGGACCTTGAAGATTATTTAGTCCACTCCTTGCCATGGGCAGAGACACCTTCCACCATCCCACACTGCTCCAAGCCCTGTCCAGCCTGGCCTTGGACACTTCCAAGGGGCAGCCACAGCTTCTCTGGGTTGTGCCAGGGCCTTACCACCCTCACAGGGAAAGATTTCTTCCCAGTATCTAATCCAAACCTATTCTCTTGTCCTGCCATTCCAGGCCCTTCCAAAAATTCTCCCTCTGTCATTCTTGTGGCTCCTTCAGGCGCTGGAAGGCCACAATTAACCCACCCCAAACCTGCCTTTTGTCCAAGCTGAACAACCCCAACTCTCCCCACCTTTCCCTGATGGAGAGATCCTCCAACCTCACAAACAGAAGCTCTTGGGACCTTTCCCCCACCCCTGGGACTTTCCCTGCTCAGGAAGGACACAGAGGGCTCTGGGATCATCCCCATCCTCACCTTCGCTGTCCGTGAGCACCTCCATGCGCCCGCTGAACATGGCCTTGAGCATGGTGTCCTGCTTGGTCAGGGTCTGCATGGTGGTGTAGTACAGGGCTCCCCCCACGTTCAGCTTCACGTACTTGGAGCTGGGGCTGCTCCCCTTGAAGGACGTCGTGCGCGTCGTGGCCGCCGGCACTGCTGAGCTCACCACGCTCTCTCCCGACATCTCTTCCTGCAAGGACAGGGGATCCCGGCTCAGGAGAGGGGAGCCCGGCTCAGGAGAGGGGAGCCTGGCTCAGGAGAGGGGAGCCTGGCTCAGGAGAGGGGAGCCCGGCTCAGGAGAGGGGAGCCCGGCTCAAGGGAAGCAGTTCCCAGTTTAAGGGAAGCAGTTCCCAGCTCAGGGAAGCAGTTCCCAGTTTAAGGGAAGCAGTTCCCAGCCCAAGGGAAGCAGTTCCCAGCCCAGGGAAGCAGTTCCCAGCCCAGGGAAGCAGTTCCCAGCCCAGGGAAGCAGTTCCCAGCCCAAGGGAAGCAGTTCCCAGCCCAAGGGAAGCAGTTCCCACCCTGGCAGTTCCACTCCTGCTCCCACTGGGTGTTTCACACCTTGGCTCCTCCTGCAGCTCTGCTCTTTGTGTGAAGTTCTCAAGTGTTTTAAATGTTTCACTGTCAGGAACTGAGGGACATTCCTGGACACAGCCCCCATTTTTTTCCCCAGGGAAAAACCCTGGGAATGCTGAGCTGGGTTTTGCTCTGCAAAGCCAATGCTTGCCCACAACAACTGCTTTCATTTCTTACACAACTCCCTTAAAGCTCTTACTCCACCAATAATCTGGGATGGAATTAGGCAATTCCCAACACACACACAAGTGGAGCAGATGATTCCTGTGAGTCCAAATGCAGCAATCAACAGATCCCCAAGTGCCAAAGTGCAGAATATCCACAGGTTTTCAAGGCTTTTTCCCTTGGAGCAAGTAGGGGGAGCATCCTCGAGCTTTTCCCTGCTCTTCTCTGCCCTCCCACACTGATCAGAGCACCAAAATCCAGCCGGACCGAGGGACCGAGCAGCCTCCAGCCACATTCCTGTCACCTCCCTGTCACCGAGGACACACTGGCACAGTGGTTCAGCACCACAAATGCCCTCGAGCCGCTAAATGGAGCCTCCATGGTTCTGTTTTCCTTCATAAAATAATAATTAACCCCCTCCGTCCCTGCTCCTCCAGCTCCCACAGCTCCGGGATGAGCTAAACCGAAGGATTTTCGCTTCACTGACATGAAACTTCCAAAGGAGCCTGAGCCGTGCGGCACAGGAGAGGGAGCGGGAGGAGCAGGGATGGCCTAGGGATGATCCCATCCCCTCTGGGATGCACAGGCAGCAAGCTCAGCTCACGTTCCGGCTCCCTCCGGTACCGGAACGGGCCCGGAGTTCTAGAGGGGATCGATCCTGCAGCCCAAATCCCAGCCCTGCCCCCCCCAAACCACCGGCCCCAGGCCACGGGGCTCGCTGGGGACCGTGAGCACCGCGACCCCCGGGGGTCAGACTGCCCCCGGGACCCCTCTCTCCAACCTCGGGGCTGGGTCACGCCAACGGGGACTGCCACTCCTCAACACACGCACCGCTCTCGGGGGCCGGACCCCCAAATTCTCAGCCCAACCTCTCCCCAAGCCAGCGGCCCCCACTCGTACCCCCGCGGGGAACCGGCATCCGCGGGCCCCGGCCCCTCCGCCTCCCTCAGCCCCTTCCCACGGCCCAAAGCCCCGCTGAGACCCCGACCCAGAGTCCCTCAGCAGCCCCCGAGTGCCGGAGCCCCCTCTGAGCTCCCTCAGCTTCCCCTCCGCTGAGGCCCGGAGCCCCCCAGCCCCTCCCCGTTCCCCCTCAGCCTCCCGCCCCTCACTCCCCCGCGAGGGCCGGAGCCCCCCCCGCCCTGCGGGCCCGTCCCCCGCGGCCCCGCGCCGCCCTTTCCCCCTCACCATGAACGGCGCCGCAGCCCCTCGGACCGAGCGAGCGGGAGCGCCGGGCGGGGAACTTCCGCCCCTCGCCTCCTTCCGGCCCCGCCCGGTGCGCCCGCAAACCCGTCCGATGGCCCACCCCGCCCGCTGCCCGCCCCGGCCGCTGCCTCTCCCCGCCGCTGCCGCCTCACGGGATTGGCCCGGCTCGGTTTGGCCCGGCTCTGCCCGACCTTCCCGGTATCAGCGGGACTTCGGGCCGGCTGTTCTCCCTGCGCCAAGCCGGTGAGCGGGCCGGCGGAACGTCGGCGGCGGGGCGGGTTGGCGGCCGGACGGGGAGCGCGAACACGGCTGCGAGGAGGGGGCTGCGGCCGCGGCCTTGGCGGGGGAACCGGGAGGGACCGGGGGGGTTCCGGGGCCGCCCGGCCCGGCCCGCCCGGCCCGGTGTCCGCCGAGGCGAGGGTGAGCGCCTGGGGGCTGCGGGGAGGCTGCCGGCAGCGCCGGGGCTCGGCGGGGAGAGCGGCGCGCCGGGAGCCTGGGCCCGGGGGGGCCGGGAGTGCAGACAGGGGGCTGCGGGAGGGCTGCGGGGGCTGGGAGAGGGGCTGAGGGGGCTCTGTGCCTGCTCCGTTCGTGCTCTGGGAGCTGCAGCCCGGCCCGAGAGCTGTGCGGGGCTCTCGGGTGCTACTCGGGGGTGGCAGCTGCTCCGGTCCCCGGGTCGCTTTGTCCTTCCTGTCACACATGGAGTTCTCCCTCCCCCCCAGCTGCCTGTGTTGGTGATCGCCGCCGAGCCGCGGTGCTGCTTCTCCTCCCACTTACCGTTTTCCTTGCGGGTGCTGCGAGAAGTAAATCTGGTCTAAAGCACTCGAAACTGCAGAGGGAAAGTCTGAATCCCCAAATCAGCCGCAGGGAATGTGCTTGTCCATGCAGGAGCTGCCCGAAGCCTCTGGATGGGGATCATGTGCGTGTGTAAATGAGCATCCCACGCTTCCCTTGAAGAAGTGATCTCTCAGGTGAGTTTTGTGGTGCTGTTTATAAAGCTCTGGTTGACCCTGGGTGTTTTATCTGGTGAATGGCAATGAATCAGTGTCCCTTGTGCCCTTTTCCCCCTGTCCCTGGCCGGGGAGTTGTTCTTATCTGTTACCAAGGAAAGAACAGAGGCTGCAGAGGGGAGGTGGAGCACAGGGAGTGGAGCATGGTGTAAAAAACACTGATTTGTTTATTTTTCCACTTAAAATCTCCCAGCCTGCAGCAGGCTGTGGGTTGTGCTGGAAGGATTCCCTGCCAGTGTTTTTTGTGTCCCTGCTGCAGCCCCGTGACAGTCACTGGTTTTTTTTTTTTATTCCCTCTGCTGTCACATTCTCCCCTCCCCTGCAGGGAGCCGAGCACTGCCCTTCTCTGGGTGGTTTTTTTTCCACTCTGCTCTGTTTTTCCAGGTGTTTGCTGTGAGGATCCTTTGCTCCCTGAGAGCTTCCAGCCATGTTCAGTGCCAGCCAATCCTCCAGGGCCCAGTTCCTGGACAAGGCCCGGCAGGCGCGGGAGGAGCGGCGGGAGCTGAAGGAGAGGGAGAGAGCTGCAGTGCAGCTCCAGGCCCTGGTCAGGAGGTTTCTGTGTCGCTGCCGCCTGCAGAGGGAGATCAGGTCTGTGGGATTCGTGGGATCATGGAATGGGTTGGCTTGGAAGGGGTCTTAAAGCTCATCTCATTCCAAGCCCCTGCTGTGGGTAGGGGCACTTCCCATTAGCCCGGCTTGCTCCTGCCTGGCCTTGAATATTTCCAGGGATGAGGCAGCCACAGCTTCTCACAGCTTCTCACACCCTCACAGGGAAGGATTTCTTCCCAATATCCCATCTAACCCCATCCTGTGTCACTTTGAGTCCATTCCCCTTTCTCCTGTCTTCCAGACCTTTGTAAAAAGTCTCCATCTTCCTTGTGGGCCCCTTGAGGGAAGGAATTCTTTGCTCTGTGATTGCTTTTTAACTCTTCGTTTTTCCCTCTTTGGTAGGAGAGAGGTGGAGGATTTCTTTGGGACAAATGAGTGTGGCTCAAGTAAAAGAAGTGCCCTGTCTGTGTTCAGGATTGCCAGGAAGCTGCTGTTTGTGTTCAATCCCAAGGAGGACAAGGAGGTGAGGACACTGCTCTGCTTTTGGGGACAGGTTAAATATGTTTAATTCCTCACCCAGTGGTCTTGGAGGGTCTTGCAATATATTTTGCCTTCAGCAATGTCCTCTCTGTCTCCTGGCTCTTCCTGAAGGGATCTGCCTGTAGGATTGAAACAGGAGAAGCCTTGATTTTTTCAGCAATGGTTCTGTATTTGGGGCATCCTTTAATGGATGTTTTTCCTGGTGACTGCGCCAGCTGCAGGAGGTGTTTTGGCACACCCAGAGATCTGTGCTGGCACAGGGAAGGCTGTTTGTATCCCAGCAGCTTTTCTCACCATGCCCTGAACTCGTGGGCTCAGAGTGAAGCCCTGAAATGATCATCTTTGCCCCAGGAAGTTGTGAGGGCTGACTGGAAGGAGACCAGTTGGAAAATGGAAAGCTGTGTTCCAATGGCAGCAGCAGTGAGGGTTTTTTTAATGCCTGTCCTGTGGAAATCTGTGCTCAAATGCAGTTTTCTATGGGTCCAGCATCCAAAAAAAAGCCCTGTGTTCCCCAAGGAGGGAATTCTGCACAGCAGCAGCAGCAACATGATGTGTGTGCTCCCATGGAAGGAGCCACCAGGATTCCTGTAGGGAATGTGCTGGGAACATTTGCTGATTTGAGACAGAGAGATCTTCCTCCCTCTGCTGAGCTGTTCCTTGTGCTTTTCCAGGCTAGCCCTTCCTGTAGTTAGAACTAATCCCACCTTTGGATTTTCCCAGAGGTTTGAAAAGCTGTGCCGTTGTATCCTGAACAGCATGGACGTGGAGAACGAGCCCAAGGTCAGCAGAGGGGTTGCTTTGGAGGGGTTGGGGGTTGTTTTTAACTCATTCTTTGAGGATTTACTTTGGTAATATGTAATTTTTAGCTTTAGGAAGCCCTTGAGCACTGTGGAAATTGCACAGTGAAAATCTGGACAGTCCTTTAGTATTCCTGGGATGTTTTTACTCTGTGCAGCCACGGGAGTTAAAGGACACTTGGTTTGTGGGGTGGGAGATGTGCTTTGGGAATCTGGGGAGAGGAGTATCTTGTTCCCACTGCTGGAACAGTTCCCAAACTCTGCCCAGCAGAAGCACAAACCCTGATCCCTCTGTGCATCCCCCCTTGCTCAGGTGTGGTACGTGTCACTGGCTCTCTCCAAGGACCTCACACTCCTCTGGATCAAACAGATCAAAGACATCCTGTGGTTTTGCTGTGAATTCCTCAAGCAGCTCAAGGTAAGGACTGTTCTTGTGTTTTCTCTCCCTGCATTTGGCAGGTGGCACAAGGCTCAGTGGATTTGTTAACTCTGCTGTTTGTTATCCCAGCCTGACATCCTGCAGGACTCCAGACTGGTGAACTTGCACCTCACGATGCTGGTCACCTTCACGGACACTTCCACCTGGAAAATCCTCCGGGGAAAAGGTTGGTGCATCCCAGTCTTTAAGCCACGGATTTGGGACTTGCTGTTAAAATCTACTGAATGCTCTGGAAGCTGTGGCTGCCATCCCTGGAAGGGTCCAAGGCCAGGTTGGAGAGGATTTGGAGCAGCTTGGGATAGTGGGAGTTGTCCCTGCCCTTGGCAGGGGTGGAATGGGATGATCCTTAATGTTCCTTCCAACCCAAACCATTCTGGGATTTTGTTCCTGCACCTTGTTTGCCACAAAGATTCATTCTGCTCCTGTGTTTGCACAAAACAAGGATTCCCTTGGGATTAGGCTGTTTCCCTTGGGACACCAGCAGTTGTTACAGCATTTTAATAATATTCCAAAAACCCCCACACAAGAAGTGTTCAGAGGATAAGGGAATGTGCTCTTAGCTCTGGGGTTTTGTAGGAAATAGATGTAGAAAGGGCAGACAAGTAGTGTGAGGAAATGAGACTCTTCCAGCCTTAACAATACAGTGTGAAATGCTGCCACAATGATGGGTTTGTGTAGAAGGACAAGGACTTTGTGCCAGGAGGGCTTGGGCAGTGCCAAATCTTTGTGTGGGAGCCTCAGGGCGGGGCTGTGGTGCTGTGGGAGTGACATCAGTGCTTTAACCCAAAGGTGAGACCCTGAGACCTGCCATGAACCACATCTGTGCCAACATCATGGGCCACCTGAACCAGAAGGGCTTCTACTCCGTGCTGCAGGTCAGTCTGAGCTGCCACAGTCCCAGCTTTTCCCAAACCAGCCCCAGCCCTGCCTGTGGCCCTTTCCTGAGGAGCTCTTTGGGTCTGTGCTGGGGTCTCAGGGAGGAGCTGCTGGTGATCTGTGCATGATTATATTTTTCTCAAGCAAAGCAAAAATCTCTCAAGTTTCTCAAGTAAAGCAGGTTCCCCACCTGAGATCAAATCCACCTTTGTCCTTCTGTCACTGCTGCTGAACCCAAATCCTGCTTAATCACCTCATCATGAGATGGACAGGGACATAATTTTGCCAAACTTTGGAGCTGCCACATTGTATTGGTTTGGTTTGGTTGCTGCCTCTGCTAGGCAAAGGAACTGATGTAATGAATCTTTTAAATAAGAATTGCATTACCAAACTCTGAGCCTTGCCTGTTAATTTTTAAAGCCTGTGAGTGCAGGTTCTAGGGAAATAAGTCCTGCAAAGTGTCTGATTTCATTGCAGTTTCTCTCCTCTGCCATTATTAACCTGAAGCCCTTCTAGTTCTGCCAAATAACTTGTAAGAACTGGTTTTTAGGCTGCTCTCATGTTCTTTTTCACTGCATTAAATAAACTTAATATCTTTCAGGAGTAATAGTATTTTTTTTTTCTTGAGTACTACAGGGTTTTTATATTTTGATTTCTTTTGTTTTCATTCCAGATTTTGCTAACTAATGGCTTGGCAAGATCCAGACCTTCCCTGTCCAAAGGTTCCTTAACTGCCATCTTCTCCCTTGCCTTGCGGTGAGTCAGCTGCAGCTGCCTGGGGGGATTTGCAGCCAAACTTGTCTTTTTTAGTGTTTTTAAAAAAAACTTCTCATTCTTTCAGTGTTTTTGTGCCATTGAGAATATCATCCTGAGGAAAGAAGTTTATTTAGGCAAATAGCTCACTTTGCTGTCATCCTTTTTCAGGTTAGAGTGGCTTTAAATCAGGAATTAATTAGCATGAGCCTAAACTTGAGGGTGCAGTTCAGTTCAGGGTGAGCTTGCTCTGAGAACAGAAGTGTGAGTGAATGATCTTTTCCCTGAGATGCTTCAAAGCCAGGTTGGAAAGGGCTTGGAGCAATCTGGGATAGTGGAAGGGGTCCCTGCCCTGCCCGTGGCAGGAGTGTGGGATGGGCTGAGCTTTAAGTTCCCTTCCAACCCAACCCATTCCCTGTGTCTGTGGTTCTGGCTGAGGGAATTCCCAGGATCCAGTTCTGGATGGCTCAGTTGGAGGCTGTGTTGCTTTCCCAGCTTGGGTTGAGCTCTGAAATATTTCTCTCTCTCTCCATAGCCCTGTGGTTGCTGCACAGTTCTCAGACAATCTGCTGAGGTCCTTCCTGATCCATGTCATGTCTGTGCCTGCTATAATGACTCACCTTGCTACTCTCACCCCTGAGGTAAGTGGGTGATCTCAGAGGACTGATTATCACACCAGGCCACTTGCTGTTCCATTTTGTCAGCCCTTGGAACAGAGCTTTGGCATTTCTCTCTTTGCCAGTTTCATTTCTCTCTTGTGAAAGCCTCACAAACACTCCGAATTTCTAATGCAGAAGTTGTTAACACCAGTGGGATGATGGGCTGACCACCCCTAAAACACCTACATAAATCAATAATAAAGGCACATATGACCCACAGCTTGAATTTTTCATGTCCTTGCTCTTCTTTTTCTATAACCACAGACAGAACCAAAGCCTAAATCACCTTTTTGGGTGGCAGAGGCTCTGTGGGGGTGACCAGTGGACTGCCCACTAACCCAGTTCAGTCTGCTTGGTGCAGGCAGGCAGATTTTGTGCCAAATGGGCAAAAAAAAAGTTTTCTTGCAGACAAATCATTGCAACAGCATGACCTGTTCACCTGCCAGGGGTTTTATGTCCCAGCCCAGCTCCTGTGGGGCAACAGCCTCAACTTGCTGCTTTATTTGGGAAGAAAAGCCAGTGCCAAATGCTGCTGGCAGGTCAGGTGTGGGAATGTGCTGCTTCCCAGCCTCAGTGGCACTTCCATGCTGTCTTCCAGCGCCTGGCAGTGATCGAATCCCACGATCTCTTCCGGAAGTTCATCCTGTTCCTGAGCCGGGAACCCCAGTGCCGGGATGTCTGCGTGTGCCTGGAGGGGAGTCACACTCTCTGCTTGCTGGGTGAGCACTTCCAACACTTTTATTGGGGTTTAAAAAGAGTCTTAGTTCAGATCTTCTCTTTCCATGGGGCAGAGCTGCCTCCAGCTCATTGCTTTTAATTGTTATTTTGATAACTTTTTGTAAATAATAACTAAGGTGTGTTTTGGGATGTTACAAACAAGGTTTAAGACCTTTGCAAAGGGAAGAAGAGCCAGAGATTTGCTCTTGTGTCCATGTCATGCATCATCTCTGTCAGCTTTTCACTTGGACTCTGAGCAAGTCTTGGAGTGTGGCAGACTTGGATCTCTGTTCCCTAAATGGCCCTAAATGCTGCTGCATATTTAAATTCACATTTCTGCTAAAGTAACAAGATTACCAGTTGGTTCTCTGGGATAACTGTGGATTGTAGCTCCTAGCAGTTCATAGAAGGGGTTGGTGGGAAGGTGGCCAAAGGGACATGTCACCTCAGGGGTTGATGTGTGCTGGAAATGGCTTCCTCTGAAATAATTACTGACACAAATCCTCTCCTGGGATTGGGAAAGGATTCACTTCCCCTGTAACCCCTGTCCCACAGCATCTGTTCCTCCTTAAGCCTTGCTGTGCTGGTCCTTCCTCCAGGCAATCTGGTGTTCCTGGGCTCCCTGAATGACCAGGTGCTGGAGGAGGAGACAGCTCATTTTGTGGGAGTGCTCATCCACATGCTCTCCTACTGCCAGAAGTACGTGTCCCAGAAGAAATCCAACCTCACCCACTGGCACCCCGTGCTGGGCTGGTTCTCACAGACTGTGGATTATGGGTGAGTGGGAAGGACCTCACAGAGAGAAATGATGAAGCTTCTCCTTTTATTTTTGATTTTTTTTTTAAATTAATGTGTTGCAAAGTGTTTTATGTTTTGAAATGAACAGCGATAAGGATTTCTCAGCTGTTTCAGGTTCTAGCTGCACAATAAACTGTAGCATTCCTGCACAGACTATTCCATGGGTGGGTACATATCCCAGTTTGGATTGTGAGCTTAATGGATCAGTATCACTGCCTGGTGTTTTATTCCAAGCTGCCTTCTGACCTGTCCCCCTGCTCTGTCTTCCAGGCTGAACGAGTCCATGCCCCTGCTGACCAAGCAGCTGCAGCACCTCTGGGGAGTCCACATGATCCGGATCCTCTTCAGTGATGTGCTCAGCAAGAAACTGCTGGAAAATCAGGAGATAGCTCAGCTGCCAGCACAGCCAGTCTCCCCTCAGAACAGCCTTCCTATGAAAAGTCAGTTTTGGAGGGTTTGGGGTTTTTTTGTCTCTGTGTCTGTTTATGTGGATCTCTCTCCCAAACTCGCAGGGCTTTGACTTTTCCACTGATGCCAAAAGCTTTGAATAATTGCTTGCAGCAGCTGCTGCTGCTTAGGTGGGGATGTGATCCCTCCTATTTGTAATTCTTCCTTGCAATGCTTCTGTGACCTGGGGCAAGTCTTTCTTTGGTGCTGGGAAAATATTTGCTTATTTTAGCAGTTTCTTTTCATCGTTTTCTCAAGTAGCTGAGGTGCTTTTGGCAAAATTTAAGACTTCCAAGGGAAGATGGGAGCTCAGTGGAGAGCAAGGTGAAGCCAGATCCTGCACCTGTGAGGTGTGGTGGTCCTGCAGAAAAGGATTTGGGATAAGATAACTGTAAATCTGATATTTTCTAGCTGTTGCCTGTAACACTGGATCCTGTGGTCATTATTTGCTGCAGCCAGGACCATGGATCACGAGTGGTTTGGGTTGGAAGGGCACTTACAGCTCATTCTGTTTTCACTTTGTCCTGTAGAGCATGTATAGAACTGTGGAATGGTTGGAATTGGAGGGGATTTGGGGACACCTTCCACTATCCCAGGTTGCTCCAAGCCCTGTCCAACCTGGCCTTGGGCACTTCCAGGGATCCAGGGGCAGCCACAGCTCCTCTGGGCACCCTGACAGGGAAGGATTCCTTCCCAAAATCCCACCTAACCCTGCCCTCTGGCACTCCTGCTGTGTTTCTGCCCCCAGACCTGTTCAAGAGAGCTTTCCAGAAGTCGGCCTCGGTCCGGAACATCCTGAAGCCGGTGGGAGGGAAGCGCGTGGACTCTGCCGAGGTGCAGAAGGTTTGCAGCATCTGTGTCCTGTACCAAACCACCCTGACCACCCTCACCCAGATCCGCCTGCAGATCCTCACAGGTCAGGGCTCCTCCCTGCTGCTCAAAACCTTTCCAGTGGAGAGAGAAAAAAGAGATTTTCTTATTTCTGTTGATTTGTTGGGAGTTTTATCACTGCCAACAGGTTATTGACTGGCTGGGGAAGGCTTGTTCCATCCTGAATCATCCGTGGGATCAATAACATTCAGCACCTCTTGATCAAGCACTAACCCTCAAGAATACAAATTAAAGCAAGTTTTCCTCTCATGAAACCTTGCTTACTCCCTCTCAACCTTCAGCCTGAGTCAGGGTTTTTGGGGAGCCTGGCAATATTAACCTTTCTGTGGTGGGAACACTGAATGCTTTCATACATCTTGAGAACAAATTGCCTGTCTTGGGAAGGGGTGGAGGAGGAGATCAGCACTGGTTGGGTCTGGTGGGTAGAGCAGGGAGTGAGTTCAGAGCTTTGGGTGCTTTGTGGTGACCATGGGTCACAGCTCTGTTGTGTTCTCGTCCCTAAGGTGGATGTGAGATCAGAGGAATTCAGTATTTTCTAAAGTTGCAAAAGAATGAGGGGGAAAAGGTTCAAAGGTGCAAACAATGCCTCATTAAAAGATTATTTTTTTTTTTTGTGCTTTCCTGGTGATTGTCCATCTCCTGTTAAAGCAGACAGGCCTGGGAGCCAAATATGATGCTCATGTTCCTCTTCTGCTTTGCAGAAGTCTCTTTTCGCTTCAAGTCTCACTTCTCTGAGCTTTCACAAGCAGCAGAATGAGCTTTACTGGGTGCACTTTATATTTTCATAGGTCTCACTTACCTGGATGATCTGCTGCCCAAATTATGGGCTTTCATCTGTGAGCTGGGACCACAGGGGGGGTTAAAACTCTTTTTGGAGTGCTTGAACAACGACACAGAGGAATCCAAGAGGCTGCTGGCCATGTTGATGCTCTTCTGTGACTGCTCCCGTCACCTCATCACGTAGGTAGCACATGGATGGGGATCCCTGGATTTGTGACATGGAGTTGTTGTTCCTTCAGGTTCAAGAGTAACATTTAAGGTTTTATGTCTTTTCATGAAGATAAGTAGGCAGGATAAAGCAGCAAGCTTTTGGGATTGAGTCCTGGGAAATAAAGGGCTTCAAAAGGACTTTTCCCCCCAGCTACTTCCAGCTGGTACAAAACTGGGAGGGGAGGGGGGAAAGAAACAACACCAAAAAAAAAATGGGAAAGGAGGTGGAAAATTGCCCTTGCTGGTCACTAGAGAAGACAAATCTCTCCTCTTGAATGATGCAAAAATTTTCTTGGGAGTGGAAAAGGTCCTTTTAAGCCTGAAATATTGACTTTGCTTTTATCTCAGCCTCATACAATCTCATGTTAGGATCTGCTATCAATCACAATCCATAAATAAGGTTTTGTTGTTTATGACTTTAGATCCTCATGGGTGTCAGTTGTCATAGAAATAAGAGCTGCTGCTAAAGGATAATGTGCCTTTATGAAAATTTCAACAGGGAATTAAATTTACACTTGTGCATTTGCATTTGTTTGCTCTGACAGGATTCTGGATGACATCGAGGTCTATGAAGAGCAGATTTCATTCAAACTGGAAGAGCTGGTGACCATCTCCTCTTTCCTGAATTCCTTTGTGTTTAAGATGATCTGGGATGGAATTGTAGGTGAGTGCTTTTAGTTGCTTGAGTTGGTGTTACTGTTAGAACCACAAATGGCATTAATTTTGGAATTTGAAGCTTCTGCTAATTATTCCTTGGCACAAAAAGCACTTCAGTGTGGGAATATGTCCCAGTCTTTTGATGTCCAGATGCCACAATCATGCTTTGTGCCAAATCCAGAGCACTTCCCTATTTCCAGTAAGGATTTGTGTAACAGACATGATGGGCATGTTGATTTTTGGCAGAGATGAGGTTTAGCAAGGCTTGGCCATGTGTTGGACAAGAGCAGGGCAGTCCTGTGACCAGGCAGAGCAGCTTGCTTGGGTCTCTGTAGAATCTGCTGTGGATCTCTCTGCTGGTATAATTTGGGTACAGCTCAACTCTCTGGTAATTAGCTGAGATAGTCTAGTTCTGGTGTGAAATGAGATGGCTTTGATTAGCTCTGTTTAAAGAAGAGACTGTCTCTCTTCCCAGAGGCACAAAATTCTTCCCTTAGAAGCCGTGTGGATCAGGAAAACACCCCAGTGCTGTTACTGTGGGGAGGATGATGAAGGTGTGGCTCCTGCTGGTGCCAAGGGTGCCTGGACTTTGCTGCCTTGTTCCTTTTGTGCAGAGAATGCCCGAGGGGAGACCCTGGAGCTGTTCCATTCTGTCCATGGCTGGCTCATGGTGCTGTACGAGCGGGATTGTCGCCGGCGCTTCGCTCCCGAGGATCACTGGCTGCGCAAGTGAGTGGCCCAGGGCAGGGATCCTGGCTTGTCCCTCTGCTCCACATCCTCTGGGGAGCCTGATTTGGGATTCCTTGTTGACATTCTGCCTCTGGGATCGAGGTGGCAACTGCTGCCTGTGTTTGCAGTTAAGGACACCCCTTGTGTTGTGTGTTTCTCTCTGTGGTGGGAGATTTAGGTGCTTTTAAAACTGACTCAGCACCCAAGAGCTTGAGTGTCCCTGGCCTTTTTTACCTTCTTACACTGAGCACTTCAGTAATCTTTGGAATCTCTACCAGTTCCCTCTTTCCCACACCTGGGTATTTCTCAGAGATCTCTGAATCTCTGCCTTTTTTTGTCAAGGGACCTCAAACCCAGCGTGCTCTTCCAGGAGCTGGACAAGGACAAGAAACGAGCCCAGCTGCTCCTGCAGTACATCCCACACGTCATTCCCCACAAGAATGTGAGTGGGATGGGGCAGAGGGTGGAGGCTGGGAATCAATGGTCTAGGTGGTCATTGAGGTGGGAGGGACGCGTGTCTGGAACGTTTTGTGACATGGAGCTTCTTTTGAAATGCCAGCTGAATAGAAGTATTTTCCTTCATCCTCAGCTTCCCCAATAGATTTCCTCTAAATGTCTTGATTTCTGTCACTGAAAGAGGACTGATCTGTTTCCTCACTCCTTCCCTGTGCATTTCCTTCAAATATCTTGATCTCTGTGTGGAGACAGAACTGACCTGTGTGTGTGCAGCTGCATGGAGTGAGGGGATGAGAGTGGCACCACTGGGAATAGCTGGGATCAGGACAACCAGCAGCAGTTCTGTGTGTCAGGAGCCTCCCAAATCCCTGCTGCACTGCCTGAGGATGAGGATCCCCGTGGATTGAGAGTTCCATTTGGTTTTCTTTTTGCAGAGGGTGCTGCTTTTCCGGAACATGGTCACGAAGGAGAAGGAGAAGCTGGGGCTGGTGGAGACGAGCTCGGCGTCCCCTCACGTCACCCACATCACCATCCGCCGCTCCCGCATGCTCGAGGTGAGGGACACGAGCCAGCCCCCAGGGCAGCAACCTGGCCTGACAGGAACAGGGCAGGGGGAGTGTTTTACCTCCTCTGTGGCTGCTGAGGGACCCACTCCCAGAACTGACATTCCAGGAGAATGCTGGACCCTCCTCCAGCTCAGGCTGCTGCAAACCTGGAATTTTGACTTGGAAAATGCTGGGGTTTTTGAGCTCAAGACTCAATGACAGAGGCAGATTTCTGTGATTTCTCTGTCCTGTCTCTGCTGCGTGTCTGGGTGGGTGTTTCACGTGTCTCTCTCTGGGATTGTCCTCTGGATTTTCTGCTCTGTGTAGGATGGATACGAGCAGCTCCGGCAGCTGTCCCAGAACGCCATGAAGGGAGTGATCAGGGTGAAGTTTGTGAATGACCTGGGCGTTGATGAGGCTGGTATCGATCAAGATGGAGTCTTCAAAGAGTTCCTGGAAGAGATCATTAAAAAGGTGTTTGACCCTGCACTGAACCTGTTCAAGGTAGGACACAGGTGCCACCTGAGGTGACCTGGTGCAGGCAGAGCCATTCTGGCTCACTGGGCTCTTACCTCTTATCTCTTTGTGCAGACCACCAGTGGTGATGAGAGGCTGTATCCATCCCCAACATCCTACATCCATGAGAACTACCTGCAGCTCTTTGAGTTTGTGGGGAAGATGCTTGGGAAGGCTGTGTATGAGGTAAGCCAGAAGCACCATGTATTTCACTGAATTTCCCCTCTTCAAACTATGTAAGGCAGCTCTTTTAAAGAACACATGGAGTTCCCAGGGTGCCTTTTTGCACCTGCCTTACTGATTAATGGATTTTAAGAGAATGTGGGGTTTGTAGCTGATTTGGGTGCCTTGCAAAGTGCTCTTTGCACTTGTTCCACATCACAAAATCTGCCTTGCAGGTAACCAAAGATGCCACAACCACAAGTGTGTGGCAGGACCTCACCTGTGCATTCTTCTTATCCACAGGGAATAGTTGTGGATGTACCATTTGCTTCCTTCTTTTTGAGTCAGCTCCTTGGGCACCACCACAGTGTCTTCTACAGCTCTGTGGATGAACTGCCCTCCTTGGACTCAGAGTTCTATAAAAATCTCACTTCAATTAAGGTAGGAGCAATAGCTTTCCTGTCACTCACCTCCCTGATTGCTGCCTGTTGGTTCAGCTGCTGAACCCTGACCGTTTTTTCCCTTTTTTTTTTTGCTTCTCCCTGTTGTTCTCCAGCGTTATGATGGTGATATCAGTGACCTGGGCTTGACACTGTCCTATGATGAAGATGTGATGGGTCAGGTAGGTTTTTATTCAGTGATTTGTTGGACCTTACCTCTGCTTTGTCCTCTTGGAAGGCTGGCTCAGCTTCTCTGAACTCAGCCATGAGATTCAGTGTTTACCTGTGGGCAGAGAACTGCTTTTTCCACAAGAAAAGGTTCCCCTCTGATTCTTAATTTTTCTGCTGCCAGGGTTGAAAAAGTGTTCAATGCTTCCCTGCCAAACTGGCGTTCCCCTCTTAAAAGAAGAACCTGTGAATAGGGAGAAATTCCTTTCCTTCCCACATAAATGTTTCAGGGAAACTCCAAGTGTCTTGGCCTAGAGAAGGAAAAGCTTTGGCAGTCCCTTAGGAAGACTTGGAGGTACTTGGTTGCACTTGAGCCCTGTGAAGTTTTGTGTGCAGAGCTGGAAAATCTGGAGAGACAAGATAAAAATGCCTTTTGCTGGCAGTGTTGTGCTGCAAATTCCATGGGGAGTTGTGGAGGACACCTGCTGCTGCCTCAGGATTGCTGAGGTTTCAGCTTGGAGGGTTCTTCCATGTGAAAAATGAAGGTAGGAGCAGGATAGGGGGCCCAGCAAAGAGGCACTGAAGGCTGTGGTTCACTGAGGTTAAAAATAACCCAGGCACTCCTGTTTCCCCAGTGCTTTGGTCATGCTGAAGGAGCCAGGTGGGGTCACCCTGACTGAACTCTGTGCCCCTGGAGCCACAGCCACGGCACAGCTGAGCTCATTCCCTGTGCTGGGCTTCAGTCTGACCTTGGAATTCACCTGGAGCCGAGGCACAGAGGGCTCTGTAAAGTGGGAATGAGGATGTGCTGCCTCAGCTTGGGCAAAGATGAGTGGTGGCTCTGCAGGCAGCACCTGGAGGGTCCTGCACTGGCCCTGAGCTGGAGGAGATCACCAGGCACTGGCAGATCCCCCCTGGCTCTGCCTTTCCTGCCTGGAGTGCCCAGCTGGGGGGACAGAGCTCCAGGAGCTCCTGCATGAGACCTGTGGCTCAGCCAGCTTTGGGCTGTGCTGTTAGACTGAGCTCTCTGAGCTTGCTCAGCCTCTGGATTCTGGGATTGTGACAGTCCCCCAGGGCTCCTGGAATTGATTTGTGTGTGGTTCAGCAGTGGTGGATCAGACTGCAGAGGAGGCTTCCTTGGAGAAGGGCTGGCTCCACTGGTGGGAGAGCTGGAGTTCCTACTGTTCAATTACTCTGTCAATAGTTAAGTGAAACTGGTTCAAGGCAGAAAGCAGGATTATTACTTAAATTTTAAATCCTGCTGTTTTATTGTAAAAATAAATGTTTTATGGGGAGGTAACAGCTTAGCATGGCATTTCCTTCCATTCTGGTTCCAGGCAGTAATTAGCAATCCAATCATTTCTTCCCTCAGCTGGTTTGCCATGAACTTGTTCCTGGAGGGAAGACCATTCCCGTTACCAATGAAAATAAGTAAGTACAGCAATTAGATTTTTAAGGTCACCACTGCACAATACTTTATTCTGGTTCCTTGGGCTTGCATCTGGAATGAATTGAGATAGATTGGAGGAGAAGGAGCACATAAATATCTTAATAGAATTTGCTGGTTACAGTTCATTGGCAGAAATTGTATTAAATTTGATTTGCAAAATAAAAATTGACAATTTACTTCTTGAAACAGCACTTCTGAGGTCAAAGGCACCCAGTCAGGGAGATTCTGCAGGATTTAATGATGGTGATGGATACAGACAGATGGATTCAAAGCAATTCAGGCACACAGTTGTGAACACAGAGGGCACAGATGCTCAAAGACACCTTGGAGCAGACAGATCTCCTCAGAATGATAACATGTGGCAGTTGTATAAAGCACCGTGTTCTGAGCAGACAGTGCTGAATTCAAATGTACTCGACAGTCGTTCTTTAGAGCCAGGAAATCAGAGGAGACACCGAGCCCCGGGGCTGTTTTCACAGATAACCGGCTTTTAGATCGTTATCAGAAATGTCAACTCCGGAGCCTGCAAACCAACCCCACCTTTTGTTCCTTTTTCTTTTTTTTTTCCCCCTTCCCTATCCCCTTCAGTGCTCATAAAAGCAGAATGAAATATCTATTAAGCAAATGTGTGTTTGAGCTGGTGATCTGGGGGTTGTTATCTTTTTCCTGACGAATGGAAGCTGGATCCCACCTGAATCTGTGCTCTGCAGTCTGATGTTTCCAGGCTTTTTCCTTCTCCAGCTCTGACCAGGGAGTTTGCATTTAAAAGGATCTTCCTCTGGCTTGTCACAAGTCAACTCAGGGAAAGAGCTGAAAGTCCTGGACACAGCTCTAGTGATTTACAGCAGAAATTTGAAGCTTTTGCACCCAAATTGGGAGTTGGGAGGGAGCAGAAGTGTCAGGAATGGCAACAATCTGGAAACAGCTCTGGGGTGACCTTGCCAAAAACCCAGGCAGTGGAATTGTGGTGGGTCTGTGTGGGAGCTGCTGAACAAGAATCAGCAAGTTTAGGTGTTTTGCTTGGAGGTGAAAAGAGAAAGACCCTCCCTTTACCAGAGTTCACCTTTCCCCCATCCTGCAGGAAGTTGGGGATCTGCTCTGTGGTTTTGGTGTGGTGTTTCTCCAGCCATGGGGTAGCAGAGCCCAGTGAGCTGTTGGTCAGACCTAGAGGAGTTTGCCTGGAGAGCTGAGCTGTTAAAAGGATTTGGAGCTGTGTCCAGTCAAGGTTGATCAAGGGGTTATTAAAGCAAATTAGTCCCTGAGCTGGGCAAGAGCTCTGAGAAATGAACAGAGTTCCAGAGCGGGGAAAGAGACAAAATCTGGGCAGAAAAACATCTTCACCCACTTAAATAAAAATCAAGGCCTGGAGGGGGAGGTATAACCCTGTCCAGGCTGTCCCAGTCCTTTTGGGGGTGGAGAAACACCTCAGGGACAGTTCAGAGGTGGGTCGCCCTGGCAGCTCCGTGTCCCCCTGTCCCGCAGGATCAGCTACATCCACCTGATGGCGCATTTCCGGATGCACACGCAGATCAAGAGCCAGACTGCCGTGCTCATCAGCGGCTTCAGGTCCATCATCAAGCCCGAGTGGATCCGGATGTTTTCCGCGCCGGAGCTGCAGCGCCTCATCTCCGGGGACAACGCCGAGATCGACCTGGAGGACCTGAAGTGAGTGACAGATGGAGCTCCCTCATCTGGGAGCTGAGCCCTGCCTTTCCTCCCCTCCTGGGAGGTGGCAGGACAATGACTTGTCCGTGATTTTTGCTGCTCCTACTTGGAATGTGAGGAGCAGACAGGAGCAGAGCTTTGGAACGTGTTCCTTAAGGCTGATTTGGGATGGGTCATTTCTTCCATTGGTTCCTGGGAGCAGAATTCCTCTCTGCTTTTCCCTTTCCTCTGATGAAATGCCCAGCAAGTGCTGGGGGCTCAGTGTCAGCAGTGAACCCTTGGCAGGTGTTGGACAGGGCTTGGAGCAACCTGGGCTACTGGAATTTGTCCCTGGGACAGAGATGAGCTCTAAGGTCCCTTCCAACCCAAACCATCCCAGCTGAGTGATCCTCCCAGCACTTGTGCCCCTCCTGCTGCAGTGCCAGGCCTGTCAGAGCCTTTCCCTCCCCAGGAAACACACAGTGTACTACGGGGGCTTCCATGGCAGTCACCGTGTCATCATCTGGCTCTGGGACATCCTGGCCAATGACTTCAGCCCTGAGGAGAGAGCCATGTTCCTCAAGGTGAGTGAGGGGCCATCCCTGCCTAGCTGGGACTGGGGGTGGTGGGCCAGGGCTGTTCTCCAGTTACCTGGGTGCTCCCTGAAGGGACACCGGAATTCCTGACGCCTGGAAGTGCCCAGCAGAGCTCTGTGGATGCTCTGGTGTCACCATGAATGGCCCCACAGAGGTGGCACTCCCCAAAGGCTGTCAGACACACACTGTGGGGTGCTGGGACTGTCACTGTGTAGCTGTTCTGCCCTCGCTGCTCCCATCATCACCATGTGACCCTTTTCCAGTTTGTCACCAGCTGCTCCAGGCCTCCACTTCTGGGCTTTGCCTACCTCAAGCCTCCTTTCTCCATCCGCTGCGTGGAAGTGTCTGATGACCAGGTAGGCATCCTGCTCTCAGGGCTTGGGAGTTCCCTGGCCAGCTTCTTCCCCTCCATCTGACCTGGAAACCCTTAACGTGGGAAGATGAGATGTTAGGATTAGGTATCAGGGAGAAATTCTTCCCTGTGAGGCCCTGGCACAGGTTGCCCAGAGAAACTGTGGCAGCTCCATCCCTAGAAGGGTCCCAAGCCAGGCTGGATGGGACTTGGAGCAACCTGGGATAGTGGAAGGTGTCCCTGCCCATGGCAGGGGGATGAGCTTTAAGGTCCTTTCCATCCCAAACCCTTCTGGGATTCTGTACCTGAAAAGAGCCCTACCCCAACAGGATGCTCATGGCTGCACACACACACAGCAGCTCCAAACTCTTCCTGCCTGGATTCCCTGGGTTCCTCCAGGGCTCTGTGTTCTCCTGGGGATCTCCCCGTGTCCCTCCTGTCTCCCTGCACACCCTGCCCCTGGCAGGCATCGAGTTACGAGCGGAGCTCCTTGCAGAGGGGTGGGAATCAGCTTTGGCTGTGCCAGGTTTTGTGTTGGCACCTCTGCCCCGTGCCTCTGTGCCAGGAGCCCAGAGGGAGGTGACAGCTGTGTGCCCTTGCAGGACACGGGGGACACCCTGGGCAGCGTTTTGCGCGGCTTCTTCACCATCCGCAAGAAGGAGCCGGGCGGGCGCCTCCCGACCTCCTCCACGTGTTTCAACCTCCTCAAGCTGCCCAACTACAGCAAGAAGAGCATCCTGCGGGAGAAGCTGCGCTACGCCATCAGCATGAACACCGGCTTCGAGCTGTCCTAGGCACGGCCTGGACTCGGCATGGGGCTGGAGCTGCTGCTGGAAGGGGAGCCCTTCCCGGCGCGGAGCCCGGAGCAGCTCCGGGGGAGCCGGCTGCTCGCTCGAGCCTGGAGAGGCAGCTGGTAGTGGAGGTTCACAGGGATCTAGGGAAGAGCTGCTGGGCTCAGGGCTGGCTTTTCTTAGGCATGGCTCCAGGCTGGAGGAGGGGATGGGCCTGACCCAAAGCCCTTCACTTGACACCCACGGAAATCGTCCTTAAAAGCAAACCCCGGGGGAGCACGGAAGGAACGTTCCAAGTGCCACTCAGATTAGTGACAGTGAGACCCCCAGCAGGCTGGGCAGCTGCTGCCACGGGAGTGCTGCTTTTTCCTTTCCCAGGAGCTGGGCTGGCTGGAAGTGAGGCTGGGAAGCTGCACAAAGGCAGAGCAATGAGAGAGCCCTCGAGGAGATGTCGGCGTTGGAAGTGTCTGGATGGGCACTGCTCGCTCAGGATGGGGGATTCCAGGTGTCCCTGCAGGGTCCTGGGTGCGTCTTGGAGAAGGAATCACAGGGAAGCAGGAGCTTAAACAGGAGCAGGTGGACCCTGTGGCTCTTGGGATGGCTTTGGAATGCCCGAGGTTAAGGGCTGGAGCAGCAGGAGTGGGCTCAGCCAGCTGTGCCTCTGCCAGGCTCCTGCCAGACCCAGGCCTTGGGACAGAAAGGATCATGTCTCAATTTCTCAGGAGCAGGAAAGGTTTCATTTTGCTTGGTTTCCAGAGGACAGGAGCTGACACACACTCGGGCTCCCTGGCACAGTGCTCAGGTGGGGCAGGTTCCTCTCTGGAATGGGAGGAATGTGTCAAATCCTCTGGAAACCTCCACTGTCAAAATTCCTGTGGGATGGAAGTTTCCCTTTGCTTGCAGGCCCTTTCTTAGGGGGTTGTTTGGACCCAGGGCAGGGTTTCTGTGTAAGAGCCACATTTGCTTTGTTGCCAAACTCTTTATTTTGGTTGCTTTGTCTCTTTCTGGCCTTATTTCTGTGAGTTGGTGTTTGCCTGGAGCAGGCAGCTTTTGCAGGGGGTGACTTGGGAAGGTGTGGATCCATCCTGCCGTTTCTGAGACACTCATAAAGTGTCTCTGCAGCTTCCCATCTTTGGTCCCTTGAGCTGCTGCCAGTCCTGCCCTGGGCCAGGCTGGAGAGAGGAGAGGCTGGGCTGCTCCTGGGCTGTCCTGGCCCTGCTGGGATTCTGGCACAGAGGAGAGCTGTGGCATTGCTCTCTTGGGGACAGGGTTAAAATTAAAAGCCAGTCACCTCCTCCCCTTCACCTCAGTGGTAAAACAAGCTCCTGCACAGGCTGCTGGCTTCTGCCCAGGGTTTTCTTTCTCTCCTTCCCTCTCTGTGGCATTGGGGATCCTCAATCCCCTTCCTGGCCATATCCCACCTCTCCTGCTGCCCTGCCTGGTCTGTCCCACGGGATTCCTGTGCCCAGGTGAGCTCAGCAGAGCACAGGTCTCCACACCCTGGGCTCTGGGAGAACCCCCTTAACCACAATATTTCACATTTCCAAGGGGTCGGAAAACTCTCGGCACCGAGCAGCGAGATGGCCTTGGCTTCATCCTCCTCCTGTCGTGCTTCAGATGGATTTCAGAGAAATAACCCTTTTTTTAGAACCAATGCCTGGAAATGCATCTGGAAAGCAATGTCAGGATCTTTTTTCTCTGTCAAATCAGTGAGATTAAACAGGAGTGATGGGAAGTGTTGGTGCGGACAGGAATGTCTGCATCCAGAGGATTCAGGACACTGGGCTGTGAGTCAGAGAAATTAAAGATGATGGTAAATTTATTTATTTTCTTTTTATACGTAGAACATTTTGGCATCAACTAGTTGGTGACTGCGTAGTTGGGAGGTTTAGGCACTGTCTTGGACCTCTCAGAGTTTAAATATCACCCAAAATCTCCTTTTCCCTTCTAGAAAGCGCAGTGTGTCTAACTAGAGCACAATGAGAATTTAGTGAGATGAGTTGTTGAACACTGAGATAAAATCCTTGCTCCCCTTTCCCCTTTGTTCCTCAGGAGTACAATTCCTAGAAAAAAAAAATCTTACTGCAGACTTAGCTTGGTCCCTCCAAACCTGGAGATGTTGCACTACAGACACTGCTCCCATGCTGGAGCTGGTGTGGAAAATGTGATAAATGTCTGGGAAATTCCCAGTGGATGCAGGCAAGGATTCCTGTGGGGGAGCTGATTCCTGTGTCCCAGGGAGGTTGTGTCAGTCCCTGCCTGCTCTGTGGATCCTGCCCAGGGATGGTTTTGCCATGGGAAATTCACGAGGATCTTTTCTATCCAAGACTCGCTGCCGTGGAGACCTTGGTCCCATCCCTGTGTGTCTGACCCGCAGAGAAAATAAAGCTGGGGTGAGTTTTCAGGTGGATGGGTGTCTGCTGGTCCTTTCCTAGGGCAAGGAATGTGCTGGTGGGATGCTCCTGGCAGAGCAGAGCAGGGCCTTGGGGCCCTGGCAGCTCTCAGAGAGCACCTGCCTTTATTCCACGGGTGAGGAGATCTTGGCACAGGGTGCCCAGAGAAGCTGTGGCTGCCCCTGGATCTCTGGAAGTGTCCAAGGCCAGGCTGGACAGGGCTTGGAGCAGCCTGGCATAGTGGAAGGTGTCCCTGCCTGTGGCAGGGGGTGGAATGGGATGAGCTTTGAGGTTCCTTCCACCCTAAACCAGTCTGGGATTCTGTGAGGCTGCCAGGCTGGGCATGGAGCCTGCTGCTCCCATGGGAATTCCTGTTGCCAGCTGGTTCCTGGTGCCCCTGAGAGCTGGGATCTGTGGGGTGCTCCAGATGCCTGCTTAACCCAAAGGGACCTGGCAGCACTGTTGGAGCAGGATTTGCTCATGCTGGAATATGCCTGGAGAAGCTCTGCCTGATCCTGCTCAGTGCTGTGACTTTGGTCCTTCCTGAGGGTGTTGGTGCTCCTCAGATGCAGGGACAGGTGCTGGGCTCAGCAATGCTCAGTGCACATCATGGTGACTGGAAGCACTGGTGGAGAGGGAAATGGGCTGGAAATCCAGGCAGGATCCCCCAGTGCTGACATGGAGTTTGATGTTGATAACAATATTATAACTGTGTGTTTCTGCCTGGGCCTGATGCTGGAAGCTCCTTGGAGGAGTGAGAGCTGTGCCTGCTGCTCCAGCTTCCCTCTGACCCTGGGTTTGGAGCCCTCCTGCCCCCCTGGCCATTCCCAGCGCTGTCTGGCTCTGTGGGAGCGGGAGCACGGTGGGAGCGAGGAGAGGCTCCCAGTCAGTGTGCAAGTGCCATTGTTTTGACACAGAGGCATCTGGCACTGTCAGGAACAGCAAAAAGCAAGCCCAGAGCAGCTGCTGCCAAGGCAGAGCTGGCAGCAGCCAGGCCTGCACAGCCCCTGCTTCCCTGGCATCGGCCGGGATCTGGGCACGGCATCGCTCGGGGCACCGAGGTGAGGTGTGGCCGTGGCTATCCCAGGCCTTGGGACCATAAACCTGCAGGGTGAGGAGCTGGGAGGGATCCCTGGAGGATGGGAGAGGTCCC
The DNA here is from genome assembly GCA_013401135.1 of Cettia cetti. Taxonomy (NCBI): domain Eukaryota; kingdom Metazoa; phylum Chordata; class Aves; order Passeriformes; family Sylviidae; genus Cettia; species Cettia cetti. Next base: position 37,915 of record VZUI01064576.1, on the reverse strand, counting down.
TGGAGCTTGGTGCTCACTCACTGCTGCCCCTCCAGCTCCTCCAGGCTGTCCTAACCCCTGGCTCACAGCCAGGCTCGTATTCCCTCTGATCCCTCTGTTCTCCAGCTGTGCCCCATGCTCGATTCCAGGTTAGGATGGAGAGGAGGCTGTGCTGTGCTCCAGTCTCCATGTCCCTGAGCAGAGCAAGCTCTGATGTCTCTGCAGCTCACTTTTGTGTTTGCTCACCTTTCCTGAGAGCTGCAGCAGCTCCTGCAGCAGCTGCTGGAGTGGTCACACCACTTGGCACTTGGCACTGTCACCACCTGGGTTAGTGGCACTGAACTGGTGCTCACAATCTGCTTTTGTGGCTGTTTCTGAGGTCAAGTTCTTCAATCCTGACCCTCTACAGTTTCCCTGGGGTGGTTTGAGCCCTCTCTGTGTTACTCTGCCTCTCTGCCTGCCCTGCCAAGGCTGGAACAGGGCACTGGGGTGAGGTGGGCACTGGGGTGGGCCCAGACAGCCCCTCCCTCCACAGCCAGGCTCCACTTGCTCCTGGTTCCTGCCCGGGGCTGCTCCGGGGTGGGGAGAGTTTTTCTTTGCCTGTTCCCAGGCTAAATGGGGATTTCAGGAGCTTTGTGAGACCACAGCACTTGCCCTGCTGCACGACCTGTGGTCATCTCTGCTCCTGCAGCTCCAGTGCACCCCAAAACTCACCGGGCTGAGGCTCCAGCACATCCTACCAAGGTGGGAGCTCTCATCCCTCTCCTCCCTTCTGAGCCCTGGCCCGGGAAATGCTGCCTTGTGTAAATTTACATCTGACTTGGCACAATGGATGTTTGTGTCATTGCCGGCGGAGCAGCAGCCGCTCGGCTGCTCCCACATCGTGGTGGTAATCGAGGTGCTTGAGTTATAGCCCAACTTATTCCATTTTACAGCTCCTACAGCGTTAACAGATGTACGGGCGTCTGATCCAATCATGCAGCAAGAGATTTTGGGGCCAGTTCTTCTCGTTTTGACAGTGTGGAAGCTGGGAGCAGCTATACATTTTACAAACAAGAATAAACGACCCTTAGCAACATATGGCTGTGCTGGCAGCTCCAGAGTGATCCCAGAGCAGGCACCCTGTGAGGCAGGAATGTTGCTGGGCGCTGGAGCTGGACAGCCTGGACAAAGCATCTGCCTTCCCCCGTGATATTAATGAGGTGCAGGCACTGGAATCCCTATGCTGTACGGCTGGGAGGGCTGGGAAGAGACAAAGAGCTTGAAAAAACAACTGCCAGCCCAGAGCAAGGGAGCTTTATTTGGATTTAAAGGCTGGTCACTCTACTGCTGCTGCCTGGCTGAGACTTCGTGGGGTTGGGAGCAGGGGCAGCTCAGCTGCCCTGTGCCTCTGCTCCAGGCTGGTGAGGAATCACAGAATCCCAGGAGCATCCAGGTTGGGAAAGACCTCCAAGATCATCGAGTCCAACCTGTGCCCTTGTCACCAGCCCAGAGCACTGAGTGCCACATCCAGGCATTCCTTGGACACCTCCAGGGATGGGGACTCCAAACCTCCCTGGGCAGTTCCAAGGCCTGGCCACCCTTTCCATGAGGAAATTCCTCCTGGTGTCCACCCTGACCCTCCCCTGGCACAGTTTGATGCAGTTTTCTCTCCCCCTGTCCCTGTTCCCTGGGAGCAGAGCCCGACCCCCCCGGCTGTCCCCTCCTGTCAGGGAGTTGTGCAGAGCCACAAGGGCCCCCCTGAGCCTCCTTTTCCCCAGGCTGAGCCCCCACAGGTCAGCCCCTGGCTGTCCTGTCACCTTGAGGACAACTCTCAGGGCAGAATCTCCTGGCCCTGGCCCAGCCCTGCTGAGCTGCAGCCTTGTCTCAACTCCCTCCTAAAGTCAAGCTCTGCTCAGTGACACACAAGGCTCAGCCCAGCACCTCCCTCTGCCTCAGCCCTCCAGAAAGAACTGCTGTGGGTAGAGAGGGAGGGAGCAGCTGGGAGCACCCCAGTAAATTTAATCTCTCCATCACGTTAAGTGTAGTAGCTTGATTTATTTCCCCTTGCAATCCAAACAATGCCAGCTTTGGTCCCAAAACAGTAGTGAGATTTCTTCCCCCCAGCTGGAAAAAAAAAGGAAATACTATAAATCCCTCCCCAAGCTGATTTATGGAGCATTCATGAAGAATTTATATTGCAAAGGATTTTATTAAATTAAACTTGAAAAGCCTCTTGATTCCTGAGGTTCAGCCCCAGAGCCGGAGCTCTCGTAAAACTGGATGGAGCAGGCAGAGGGAATGGCTGAGGTGACACTGCAGCTGATGGCACCATCCAAATCCAGAGCATTTGTCACCAGGATGTGTTCCAGGCTGAGGCTTGGAAAATTACTCCATGAAAAATGTGCATTAACAAGAGCCATGAAATATCTGCCTCAAAGCCAGGTGAGTGATGAGACGGGGGATCTGTTAGTGCTGGGCATTCCTCACTGGCCAAAAAGGGACACAGAGCCAGAGATTCTTTGGAGAACAAATTTAAGGTTAGTTCTACTCAAATAATTGAAGGGGGGAAGGGGCAGGATGGATTTAAAAGCTGCCCCCACTAAAAGCAGGACAAGCCCTGGATGGGCATCACCACCTTGCAGCCCACAGCGTGCCCAGGGGGAAAAATTAACACCAAACAGGAATTTTTCCCAGTTGTATTTCCAAGCTGGAAGCAGCTTGGAGCTGAGTGCAAAGCTGGAATTGTCTGTGTGATGTGGGTGTGAGCTCTCTCTGCAGAGGGCTCCGTGCAGCAACGTTCCAGGGTCAGCAGGGACACCCTGGGAGGAACCTCGGGGTGCTGCCCCTCTCACCCAGCTCCAGCAGGGTCCTGCTCCTCATCCCAACCCCTTTTCCTGCAACCTCAGTGCCCAGGGTGCTCCCAAACTCCCTGGGCTCTGCTCCTCCAGCTGTTCCTGCAGCTGGTCCCACCATTCCAAAGGACAGCTCCACATGGAGACAACTCCAGCACAGAGCCAGGGATTTGGCCTTTCCTGCTTCACCCTCTCCGTCCTGTGAGCCCTGCTCCCGGCAGAGGATGCTCTGGATTGTCAGCACAGAGACATTCCTCACATGCACAACAAGAGGCAGCCAGAGCCAAGGAATTCTGGGTGCATTCCTGTAAATCTGTACAGCTCCAGCCAGAGCTGATGGATTGGAAGGGACTTGGAGCAGCAAAGCACACAGGGCTCGGTGCTAAAATGTGACAGTTTGTGGCCCTTTGGTAGAAGGAAATTCACATTTATTATTTCAGAGCTGTGGACACAATTCCCAAACGCCTCCAGCTGCTGCTCCATACGAGCACTGTGACTTCAAAGGAGGAGCTGATTGTTTTCCCTTCATCATCCCTCAGAATCCTGTCAGAGCCTTCCACAGTGCCTGCTGCTGCCCAGGGAAATGAAGGCACCTCCAAAATGTTACCAGAATTCTCCTGCCTCAACTCCCACCTGGGAGAAGCAGTGACTCCAGAGCCATCCCCACATGGATGTGTGGTCCAGGCCCAGGAACAGAACAGGAGTGTTTGGGTCCCTTCCAGCTCAGGATATTCTGTGATTCTGTTCCTCTCAGCATTTATCAACAAGGTCCTGGTTATTTCACATGGAAATCCTTGGCAGCTCCCATTTCCAGTCCAGGCTTCTTCTCTCTCCCTTTCTTGATGGACAAAAGCAGTCAATGGGATTTAGTTTTCCATGATCAAGGAAAAAACATTCCAGCTCCGAGCTATGGCTCAGGTTTTATGTAGATTTTCTCTTCCTTCCCTTCCTTCATTGCAGCATAACGTGCCAGGACAAAGAGATAATCACTGAGCCTGGAAAGCATGGGAAAAGCAGGAAAACCAGAGATCTTATTCCAGAAGAGAAGCTTGGTGAGAAACAAAATCCCCCAGTTTTAACCCCAGAAGTAAGGGAATGCTTCAGCAGGACAGGGCAGTGGTTTGGGATTTTTTTACCTGTTTAAATACTTGGCCACATTTGGATCTGCTTCCCCTGCTTGGACTAAAGGGACCACGCTGGGAAAAGCAAAGGGAAATGCTGGTGTTTAATTCTGCAGCTCTGAGTGCACAAAAAGAGCCTCTTCCCACCCCAAACCTCCTTGGGGTCCCCACTGACTCCTCCAGAAGGGAAGGATCTTTGCTTCCCAGAGGGATCTGGGAGGGGTAAATGATGCCAGAAATGTTTGTGCTGTCCTGGCAGCCCCCAGTTCTGCTCCTCCCAGGATACTGAACAGGGAGAGACAATTTACAAGGGACTGAAGTGACAGGACAGAGGGAATGGCTTCCCACTGCCAGAGGGCAGGGTTAGATGGGATACTGGGAAGAATTTCTCCCCTGTGAGGGTGGTGAGGCCCTGGCACAGGCTGATCCCTGGAAGTGTCCAAGGCCAGGTTGGATGGGGCTGCAGAATCCCAAAAGTTTTAGGCTGGATGACCCAGCTAAGGGGAAGGAAGAACAGAGCCTGGCTGCAGTGCTTCCTGCACTCCTGGAATTGGACTAAACAAACAAAAGCTTGGTTTGCTGTCACTGGGGTGTCCCCAGCCCCTTTCCTCAGGGTGATCCCAGCACAGCACTCACCACCGCTCAGCCCTGCGGCACACGGCTCGGGAGAAGTGGAGAGCAGCACTGCTCCTGCCTCCAGACTGCAACAGCAAGGAAACACCACTCAGTGCCTGCTCCAGCAGGGACAGCCCCCCCTGCCCTCCCTGCCAGGCCTCAGCACCCCTCACACACATGGAACTGATCCCTGTGCCACGGGCAGGCAAGGGAAAATATCCCAGTGCAGCAGGGTGGGGAAATGTAACTCCCAGCTCCATGTCTCTGCCTTTCTCTTGGCGTTTGCCTATGGAAGTTGCAGCCTCCCAGGCTGTTTTGGGTGAGCAGCAGGGCAGGGCTACCCCAAGGAAGTGAGGGCAGCACCTACAGGCAGGATGAAGGCTCTGAGGGGAGGGAGCTGCTCGGAGTAGCTGTCAATCCACTGCTCCAGCTCCAGGACGGGCTTCTCGCTGAACGATGTTCGTTCTGCGGAGGGGAGAGAGGAACTGGCTGAGAAAAAGCGATTCAGACAACAAACTGCAATCTTAATTTTGCTTTCCTGGATCAGCAAGACCTAAGAAACCAAATATGTCCCTCAGCATCCCACCACCACCCACGCCAGGCTGTGCCCAAGCCCTGCCATCCCAGGAAAGGCAACACTTACTCCTGTGAGCCTCCCTGGCTGAGGAGAGCGGCGTGGCCAGGTTGGAGCCCACATCCTGCAGCATGCACTGGACCTGGACAAGAATCACAACTGCTGTCACTGCCAGCCATGGCTTTTTGCATTTCTGTGCTCAGCAGAGCTGATCAGCCAAACTCACAGGCTGCCCAGGCAGGACCTGTGTCACTGCTGTGCCCTCGTGGTTGGTTTGTGCCCCAGTTTTAAATCTGGAGCTCTGTTACAAAAAAACTCGAGTTCATAATGTGAATCTGACTTAGAATAAACCTAGAGAAGAATCTGTCTGCTCCTAACTCATAACTTGATCTACCAGCTTCCTTCTCGGTTAAAGAAATTTACCTCTTAGAAAGCAAACAAGAGAGCCGTAAAGATTTATATATTGAAATACTAAATGGATTGAATTCCTGTGTGTCCATGGGAACACTGTGGCTAAAATTAAGGAGTTCATGTTTTAATAGCACAAGTAAGGGACTGCACTAGATGAAGATTATCATTAATACTCACTTTATGAAGTTGGTCAACAAACGCGTGGCCCTTTTCACTGCTAAACTCACCAGCCAGCCTTGATTAGAGAAAACAAAAACAACAACAACAACAAAAAAAAAAAAACAACAAAAACCACAGAGTTAGCTGGGAATGAAGAAATCATAACAAACATGAATTTCCATGTGATTTGGATACTCCCAGCCCGTGTTTACCCGATGGCCGAGCTCAGCTCGTCCGTGGCTCCCAAGGCCTCGAAGATGGGGTCGCCCTTCGGCCGCCGCTCCCCGGTGAAGGTGCTGGAGAATCCTTTGGGAAAGGCGGGAGGCGCTCAGGGCTCCGGGAAAAGCTCTGCCCGCGGCCCCCGGGGCCCCCCGGGCTCTACCTGAGTCTCCCGTCCTCGTGTAGATCCTCGGGGCCCGCTCGGGAGCGGCGCGGTCGGGGCTGTGGAGGCACAAACAGTGAGGGGACACCGGGAGGACGGGGGACGCTGTGAGGCGGGGACACACCGTGAGGGGAGGAACGACACCGTGAGGGAGGGAACGACACCCTGAGGGGGTCCCGGCCCTCCCACGCTCACCTGCCCGCCTCGCTCCGCCACCGCCGCCCCGCCATCCCCAGCGGGCCCCGCATTCCCCGTCCCGCCGCCACGGCCGCCCGCCGCCACATCCCTCCCGGCCGCCGTCGCCGCCGCGCCGTGACCCCGCGCGGCCACCGTCCCGCCCTCAGCCCACGCTGTCACCCCAGCGCCGCGCCACCCCGCAACGCCCCCTTCCCATTGGCCGCCCGCAAGTCCCGCCCCCGCAGAACGCCCGGCTATTGGCTGGGAGCAGGGAGGCGGGGCAGGGCGCGGCCCCGATTGGTGGGGGGCGCTGTCAGTCGGCGCGGGCCGGGGGCAGCGGCGATGTGGGCGCGGGAGCTGGCGGTGTCGGCGCCGGGGAAGGTGATCCTGCACGGGGAGCACGCGGTGGTGCTGGGCAAGGTGAGGGCACGACGGGCAGAGCTTGGGGTGCCCAGCTCGCTTAAGGGCTGTCCGGCACCGCTGATCCCCGTTCTCCGCCCGCAGGTGGCTCTGGCCGTGGCGCTGGACCTGCGGACTTTTCTCCGCCTGCGGCCCGGCGCTGAGGGCCGGCTGAGCATCTCCCTGCCCGGCGTCGGTGTCCAGAGGAGCTGGGACACCCCCGGCCTCCGGGCCCTGCGGGGGCGGATCGCAGGCAAGGGCCGAGGGGGAGCAGCGCTGCCCCGGGACAGTGAGGGGCTCTCGGTACTGTTCGGTGACCGTGCTGGGACCCCCCTCGCGAGGTGACCTTGCAGAACCCCCGTGGGTGACTCTGCAGGGACCCTCGTGGGGTGATTTGTCCCCGCTGCAGTGTTTCAGGGCCTCGCTGTCTCTGACTCCGCTCGCTGACCTGTCCCTGCATCTCCCAGTTACTTACATTCCCCGTGTGCCCCTTGTGACCCCGCTGATGCTCAGGTGTCCGTGCGTGGCCCTGTCCCCTCCTGTTCTGGGTTCCAGGGGCTTGTCCCGGTGCTGCTGTAGCTCGGGCCGTGATGTTACACAGGCAGGAGCCAGCCTGGGTGCACATCCCGGTGCATTCCTGGTCAGGAGCCTCTCTGAAGCTGCTCAGAGCTGGGGGCTCCTGGGGAAATCAGGGATACAGGGCCTGTTTTCCTGCCTGTCTGTCCCACACTAGCCCTCACGGGAATTTCTGCAGCACCTTGTACTTGGCTGGAGCCCTAGGATATCCCAGTCCCAAAATCCACACTCTTTAATGAAGTTTGTGACTTGCCATGTTTTCCATAGTGATTATGGGTGGATGCACTGGGAGGTGTAGGCAGGGAAACAGTTGGAGGTGTGGAGTCTGGAATCACTGGGACTTCAAAGTGGCTGCTGGAGATTTTGCTTTTATTTTATCACGAATCCTCAGGTAGAACCTGAAATTGGCCCTAGCTGTTTCTGCTTACTGTAACAGAAGCTTTTGTTGTAAATACTGCTCTCAGTGTAACAATTCCCTGGTTTTTAAGTGTTTAAACTCTCCCCTGCTTGCTTCCATAGCTGACTTTGATGAGTCCAAGTCCCCCAGCGTAGAACAGCTGGATGCACTGAGGGAGTTTGCTGGAATTGCTGCTGGAGCCTCAGCTCCAGAAAGCCTTGCTACTCTTGCCTTCCTGTATATGTGCCTGACTATTTCTGCTAAGTATGGGTAAGGCTCTGCTCCTGCCCCAAAATTTTGGTGGTGGGTGGGTGTCTCAGGCAGCTGAGCTGGGAGTCTCTGCTCTCATTTTGTTTTGAGGGCTGAAACCAGAGCAGTTGATGCCACAGTCATGACACAGACACCCCTCCCTCCAGCAGGCAGCTCCCATCATCCTGGCTTAGGCTGGAAAAACAGAAATAAACTGTGAATCTGCTGTCTGAACTATGTCTGATCTCTTCATGGGCTGAATCTCCCTAAAACTGAGAACTTGAGGCTGTTGCAGTTCCCAGCCTTGCCCAGCACCGTTGATGGTCTCGGTGTGACTGGATGGGTGCTCAGGGCAGTGTCAGAAACCAAAGCAGAGCCCAGCTTCCATATTCTCATCAAGAAATCCAAGGGTAAAGAACTGGGATGTGCAGCTGTGTCCTGGTTTCCCTGCAGTCTTGGGGTGGCACTGGGACTGTCACTCAGCAGCAGTGAAAAGCTCCTGGGCTTGATTTTGGGGTCTGTAACACAACCCAGGTGTGTTCAGTGGGGCAAAGGGATGTGGATATTTCCATGTTCCATCTTCCCCACCAGCCTCTTGCTCCAGTGGGATGTCACTGTGCAATTACAGGTTTGGGATGTTTGCACTTTATTTAGAAATGCGTTTATAATCTAGTTTACTACAATCTCTGAAGGGGCTCTTTATGGTGCTGCTCAGGTATTTAGTCACCAAGTGCCCCTGCTAGCAGCCTGACAAGCTGTGCCAATCACAGATCCAGCTCAGGAGGGCTTTATTCCAGCTTGGCCAGGCTGCTCCATTCGGGAATGAGCCCTCCTGAAGCCCCTGTGTGTCAGATGCATGTGCTGATGTTGCCAGTTCTCAACCAGCTTTCCCTGTGATCAGTCGCAATCGGCCTCCTTTGCCTTTTTGCTGTTGTCTGGAGGTGGAATTCAGGGTGTTTGTGTCAGTCCCTGTGTGTCTGTGTTCCAGGGATGTTCCCAGCGTGGATATCCTGGTGTGGTCGGAGCTGCCCACGGGAGCAGGGCTGGGATCCAGTGCTGCCTATGCTGTGTGCCTGGCTGCAGCCCTGCTCATGGTGTGTGGAGCCATCTCCTGCCCTCTGCAGGAGGGAGAATCCACAGCCAGGTAAGGAATTCCTGCTCCCTCTGTCCCACCTTTCCTCTACCTGCATGAATTCTGGCACTGCCACCTCTGCTGGTCTCTCTTGGCTGTCACCACAAGTGACACCCTGAGCCTATATCCTGTCCCTGCCCGTTTCCCTTGTTTAGGGTCAGATAAACATACCTAAAAGGGAAAAAAGCTTTATTTTTTTTCAATTAAATAAAACACACTGAAAGTTTCCAACCTCAGTTTCTTCTGTCTCTGAGCATCTTCCAGGTTTTCAGTCCTTGAGGATCCTTTCTGGGTTTTTTTTTGCATTTCCCATGAATGCTTTTCTACATGTGCTACATTTCCTCCTGATCTCCTGCCTGATTTTCCCTCTTATCAGTACCTGGTGAAAGAGAGTTTCTTTCCTTCTGCCCTTGGAGTTCCCTTTTGGAAGCCTGGAGTGCTGTGCCCCTTTGAGAATGGGCTCTGTTTGAAGCTGTTAAAAATCAAAGCTGGAGGGGCAGAACCTCTGTTGTGTGGGATTTTGTGTGGGGCTGGGAGTGAGACAGCAAGGGGGGGTGTTCTGCTTCTGAACCAGAATTTGCAGCCTGACCCAGAAACAGGTTCTTGTTGGGAGCACTTCGTCCCCTGTGCTCAAGCAAATCTCCCAAATTGGGAAATAAAAGGGCAGCTCCAAGCAGTGCAGCGAGGATATCTTCATTCCCTGCTCACTCTCCGTGGCTCCAGCATGGATCCAGCATAATTCCTGCCTTGCAGCTGCTGTGCAGAGAGCTGGGGGTGTCAGACTTCAGAAGGGTTTTGCTTCCCTTGGCAAGAAAAGAACAGCAGGATAGAAAGGCTCCTGTGTGGGGAGGAATTGCAGCCTCTCAAAGAGGATTAAAAACAAGTGGTTTTACTCCTGTTCCTGAGCCTGCTGCTGTGAGCTGTCTGCTGAGTGCTCCCAGATTAAATCCTGGCAGGTGGAATGCAAGGTGTGTGGACATGGATAAAGGCATTCAGCCGAGGCTCAGGGGAGCAGGAGTGAAGGGGAACAGTTTCTGGATAGCAGGAGACTCTTGGGATTTCTGCCTTGCCTTGCAAGATGCTGCGAGGTGTTTCCAAAATGTGGATTTGTGCCTCTGCTCCAGCATGGAATGCCTGCTGAATGGACTTTTGGTGTGCAGGGAGGGTCAGAGGTGTGTTTTTCTGCTCAAACAGAGAGCAGGGTTAGATGGGAATTCCTCCCTGTGAGGGTAGGGAGGCCCTGGCACAGGCTGCCCAGGGAAGCTGTGGCTGTGCCATCCCTGGAAGTGTCCAGGGCCAGGTTGGATGGGGCTTGGAGCAACCTGGGAGAGTGGAGAGTGTCCCTGCCCAACCAGGGCCTCACCACCCCCACAGGAAAGAATTGTTCCCTAGTATCCAAGCTAAACCTGTCAATCTCTGTCAATTTAAAGCCATTCCCCCTTGTCCTGTCATTCCAGGCCCTTGTAAAACTGTCTTGTATCCCCTTCAGACACTGGCATTAGGTGATCCCAAAGCTTTTTCTCTCCAGGCTGAGCAATCCCAACTCCCTCAGCCTTTCCAGTGTGTGGGCTAACACACCCAATTTGGTGAGGCAGGGATGAGTCTGGACTTGAATTCCATTAAATCTAATCCTCACCAGGCCAGAGCTGGCTTCCCCCTTCTTCCCTATCCACTGCTTTGGAGTGGTTTGTGTTGGAGTTATTTCCTTGCCTTCCAGGTGGACAGAAGAAGAGCTGGCACTGGTTAACAGCTGGGCCTTCCGAGGGGAGCAGGTGATCCACGGCAATCCGTCGGGTGTGGATAATGCTGTTGGCACCTGGGGTAGGTGTGTTTGCTGCTTCCCAGGCAAAAACTCCCAAATTCAGGTCCCTCTTTTGGCCTGAGCACAGGGAATCCTTCCCCTGTCTTTGCCTCTTCTGTGAGCTTGGCCTGGAGCCAGCTGGAATGTTGGGAGCTGGCTGCAGGAACACCAGAGCTCTGTCCCCCCTCAGGCAGGTGCCACGGGGCAGAGACCTCGCTGCAAATAGCTGATATTTAAACATTCTGCAGTGAACAAAGAAACCTAATCCTGTCCCAGGGATAATGCAGGGGAAAATGCAGTTGGACAGCTGTCATTTAGTTTCAATTAGCAGAGACTTCCCAGTGTTTTGAAAGTGTCCTTGGAGACTGTTAATAATCTTTCTAATGAGACCTAATGGCAGTGCCTCTGTAAGGGTAGGAGCCAAGTGAGACATTCCTTGTGGACAATGGAATTCCATGCTGCAGGATGGCTGCTGACACCAGTGCACACGTTCAGTCCATGGAATCCTGTGTGCTTGGCTCTGCTGCAGGGAATCGCTGCTGGATTCTGATTTCTCAGGAAAGGTTTCATGCTGGACAAACTCTTTGCCTTTTCAAAAATTATTTGATGTGATCCTGGAGGGGAGGAGAGCAAAGGGAAAGGCCTTGGGTTAAGCATGTCCAGCCAGACCCTCTCATTAAGGCAGCAGGGTGAGGCAGGGCCGTGCTGCTGGAGAACATGGTTCATTTAGCTGGTGTTTCTTGCAATTACTGTCACAGGCTCTGGGTGAGGTTCTGAAGATGAAAGACCTTCTGTGTTATCTCTCAGCTCGCTCTGTACTGAGACAATACATGTATTTTACTTTAGGTGGAGCCCTGAGATACCAAGCAGGAAAAATCACACCATTAAAGAGGTAATATTGAAGTATAAAAATAACCCTCACACACGGTGGGTGGAACATGTCAGAGAAGCTCTGGGTGGGTGTTGGAGGGTATGAGGATGATGGGAGATGGCTGGAGTGTGGGAAGGGCTCTGCAGCCCCATTTTGGGTGTGTAGAGCCTCAGTTGTTGGGGTGGATGGGGACAATAAAACGTTTGGTCATTATCTGACATTAGATGAACACAGCACAAAGGATCAATATTAATTTCATGGCATTATGGGCAGCAGGAATGGATCTGCTGCTGGCAGCAAATGACATCGTGGGGAGGGGGAACTTTGTGCTTACCTGGTGGTGGGGAAAACCCATTGGCAGAGAGAAATCTGGGTCCTGTGTGTTCCCCCTGCCTCCTGCCAGAGAAGTATAATCTGACTCCATTAAAATCTTCCACAGTGCATGAAATTGCTCTATTAGCAGTTAATGGCCACTGCTGGCTACTCTTGTAGAGAGTATTTCAAAGGAAAAAATTTGCTTGAAAAACACGGATTTTAGTAAATACATTACAGTCCTATTTATAGCTTTAGTACACTTGTTCCTTGTATCCAGGAGGAACAAGACTGAGCCCAGCCAGCACTGAAACACCTGCTGAAGTTTTGTAAAATGAATGGGGCTCCCTATCTTGGGTTCTTGCTCAAAGGAAGGAACCTTTGAGGCAGAATAAGCTGTAGCCTTGGGGAGTGTGAAGGAAAGAGGCCAGGAGATGTTCCCTGCCCATGGCAGGGGGTTGGAATGAGATGAGCTTTAAGGTCCCTTCCAATCCAGGGTGCTCTGGGATTCTCTGTCTCCTGTTGCTTCCAGGGTGCCCACACTGAGGATCTTGCTGACCAACACAAAAGTCCCTCGGAGCACCAAGGTCCTGGTGGCTGGTGTAAAGGAGAAGATCCTGAAGGTGCAGGTGGTTGTGGGATGGACATGTGGGATATAACCTTTGGGAGATAACCCTCATGTGGGACTGCAGGTGCCACAGGGATCTTTTGGGACATCTCTCTTGTAGGCACAGTATTCCTATCTCCCAGCTGCTTGGGAATGAGGTTTCAGCTCATCTCCTCCCTTCCTCCAGTTTAACAGGAGTTAAAATCACCAATTTGCAATCATGAAAAGAGCAGTTCTTTCCTCTGGCCTGTTTCTTTCTCTTCCTCCCTTTTCTGCAGTCAGGAGCAGGTTACCATCCCCCTGCTCTGGGAATGAGTGAGGAATTGCCCAGCTCAGAGAGCCTGGGACCAGTTTCCTCCCAGTGGTATTGGAAGAGCAGCAAGCAGGCACCTCACATCCCTCCTTCCTCCTTTCCAGTTCCCTGCCATAATGAACCCTGTGCTGGACTCCATCGATGCCATTTCTCAGGAGTGCCAAAGTGTTCTGGAAGAGATGCCTGCAAATCCATCACCAGAGCATTACCCTGTGCTGGAGGTAAGGGGGCTTGCTCACCAGTATTTTTAGCCACTGTTACTGTTGAACATCAAAATGTCATTTAAAGAACATTAGGTCTGGAAAAAAAGAAGAAAAGTGATAGCAGGAAATGTTCAGTTCCAAGCAAGAGCGTGATCTGGGTGTGCTGCTTTTAATGCCCTTCCTGGAGCCAGGAGACAGAAGCTGCTGCTGGTGCCTCTTCCCAGCCCTGTGCAGGGAGGGAGGGGACAGGCCCTGGGCTCTGGGGACCTGTGGCTCTGGAGGGTTTGTTTCTCTTACATTGAGTGCCACGGCTCTGGCAGTCGCTGCCTGTGATCAACTGCTCTGTCACTGCCAGGGCTGGAGTGAGGAGAGCCCAGAGGCACTGGTTTGTGATGGACTGACTGGTTCCCAGCCAGCTCCTGGTGCTCCACGCTCCTCCTGGCTCCAGAGAGCCACAGACAGAGCTGTGCCCAGAGCTGACCTGACATTGATGCACGAGGTGCACACAAAGATCTGTTTGTCTTGGCTTTGCTCAAAGAGCAGAGGCTGGGGAAGGGGGGAGGAACAGGCTTCCGAGTGGAAGAAGTGCTGAGAGTGCTGTAATGCTGCTCCACAGCACCGTGGGGGAGGGATGTGTGGCCGTGTCCCAGCTGAGGCAAACCTGGCCTGGCCCTGGGAGCCAAGCTGGACACTCAGGAACCATTTGGTACCAGTCCTTGTTGGCATCTGGATGCCCCCTGGCTCTCAGGAGGAGCTGAGCTTGTCCTTGCTCTTGTTCCAGGTTGTTCCCGTGGGATTCATAGCAGAGTCCTGCCCCCTTTGCACCAGGGGGGTGGTGGGATTCTGGAGCCCCCCGGGGTGGGCTGAGCTGCCATCAGCTGAGGGAGGGCTGCAGTCTGTTCACAGCACAACTTCACACAACTCCTCATCTTAATTCCACGTCCTCAGGCTGTCAGAAGTGTCAGGGGACAGGGAAGAGGGGGGATAATTTGAGTTGTGCTTTGAGATCCTCACATGGAAAATGCCAAAGCATCCTTGTGTCCCACTCCCAGGAAGCAGCACTGCAGTGAGCAGGTTCCTGTCTTGAATCTTGTTTCGTCTTGTGCTTGGAGAGCCCACAGAGCTGATTAGATGCAGCACATGGATTTATAAATACATCTTCTGGGCTGTTTCTGAAATGTGCAGCTCTGGCCAGCGCTGTGTTTGCACCGTGGAACTAGTCTAGTGTGTCATAAGCTGTCATCGGATTCCTGGCAGATTTTGGATCAGGAGATGACAGGTGTCTTGGATCATCACAGGCAGTGCTGTGCCCTCACTCAGGCATATAAAGAGGCCTCTGGAAGGATGTGTGTCCTGCCCAGCCTGGAATGGGTGGTGGCTGAGCTCTGCCTGCTGCCCACTTCTTCCTCTTCCCACAGTTCCTTAAGCACTGGGCAGAGATGCTCTGGAGGGGGGAGAGGGATTCTTTCTGCAGTGTTCCCTGCTGTGTGGTGTTGGCAGGATTCCCGGGAGGGGCTGAGGGAGGGCGCTGTGGCTGACACCTGCCCTGCTGCTCCCTGTGCACAGAGCCCCTCCCAGCTCACCGGGAGCTGCAGGCAGGGAGGAGCTCAGTGCCCTGCTTGGGGAGGGAGCACAGGGCTGCTCTTGGGGAGCCTCTCTGGAACTGGGACTGTCCTGGCTGGCTCCTGGCTTGTGACACCCTCTGGGAAGAGCCACCACATGCTTTGGAGGTGATGGAGTCGGGCTGTCAGACCAGTGTTGCTGAGAACAGCCTTCCTGCCACGGCTGGTGCTGATGGGCTGGGAGGGCCCTGTGGTACTCAGGGAGCTGGTGTCTGCTCCTGGCCCTGCTCCAAGCACCGGCCAAGCCCTTCCCTCTGCTCCTGAATTCCTCACCTGTCCTGCTGGAAGGGGAGAAGCTGTAACTTCCACTTCTGTGTGGTGTTGTCCATCCCTTGAGCTGTTTGGACCTCGCTGCTGGGGGAGCTTTTTCCAGGAGTGGCAGGTCTGGCTGGCTGGGAAGCGTGGTAGGGATGCTCCCACAGCTCTGCCAGGAGGGTGGGCTCACTCAGAGAGGGGCCTGTGCTGCTCACAGAGGGAAGGACCCTCTCCACCCCACTTGAGCTGGGTGCCAGATTGCCAGCGTGGTGCTGCAGAGAGGCTCCTTGGCTCCCAGCCCGGGCCCTGCCCCTGAGGAGGGGGAACTGATGCACAGATCAAACAAGAGGAGGCCCCTCTGTGTCACCTCTCCAGCGATGCCTCAGCCATGTCACAAGTCCCTGCATTGGCTTTGCTGGATGGATTGCAGAGCAGGGCAGGGTGACAGCCAGGAATGGGAGCTGCTGGCTTGGTGCCCTTGCCAGGGCCAGCGAGGGGCCTTGCACAGCCTCCTGCTCAGCACTCCAGTGACAGGGCAGAGCAGGAGCAGTCGGGAGGCATCAGAGAGCTCTGGAATAAATTCCTGCTGGCAGCTTGCAGTGATCAGGGTTTTCTTGGAAAGTGCAGGAGCTGTTGTACCCCTGTCACTGTGCAAGTGGTGATGGGGGACAGGGGCACGTGAGCAGCCCAGAGCTCAGACTCTGGCCTGACCTTGCTCCTGGTGCTGGTGGCCAAATTTCTGCAGAAATGAGGTGGTTGTGAAGCAACCAGGGCTGGCACTGCTGTAAAGAGCCTGTCTCTTGATGTGTGCTCATCTCCTCTCTTTGTGGTTGCTTTTAGGAATTCTTTGACATAAACCAACACCACTTGAATGTGCTCGGAGTGGGCCACCCCTCCCTGGACAGGCTGTGCCAGGTGACAGCAGCCCACAGCCTGCACAGCAAACTCACCGGGGCTGGTGGGGGTGGCTGTGCCATCACCCTGCTGCCACCAGGTCAGTACAGCCCCTTGGGCATCTTCCTCTTCCTCACAGCCCTGGGAGGGTGGGGTTTGGGAGCAGAGGAATCACTGCCAGCCCTGCTCTGGCTCTGGAGGGATGGGTGGGCTGTGTCCCAGCACTGCCTGGCACTGTGGGTTGCAGTGTGTGATCCAGGGCTGATTCAGAGTGTTCATTGATGTGTGTCAGCCCCTGAGGGCGCTGGCCCTGTGCCAGGGGCTGTGTTTGGAGGAGCCATGGCCCTTTCCCTCTCCCTGCAGTGGCCCAGCTGACTCGCTGGCTGCTCTTGCCTTGCTCTTGGCAGACACCTCCCCGCTGGCCGTGGAAGCAGCCAAGCAAGACTTGTGTGCCTGTGGATTTGAATGCTGGGAGACCAAGATTGGGGCCCCCGGGGTGACCCTGCACTGCTGCTCCTCTCTGAGTGCCCGAGTGCTGCACGCGCTCGCCCAGAGCTGAGCTGCTGCCTCTGGCAGGACTGAGCTCTTGGCACCACGTCCTCGGAGCTTTCTGGATGCCTGGAAACTTCTTTCCTCTCTCCCCTGTGGCTGAGGGACTCCAGAACGTGGGTATGGAGCCAGTTTGGGGCCTGGTGTCACTGGGATTTGGGGCTGTGATGGGGACCTGGGAGCACCCTCCCAGCGGTGTTTGACCAAGGCTCTCAAAATCCTGGTTTGGATTTCCTTCCTCAACTGCTGTGCTAATCCCAAGGGGCAGGAGGAGAGGGGCTTGGCTGGATTCCAGGGTGGATAATGACACTTTGCTGCTTCAGATGCATGTGGTGTCTCTTCCCTCATCCCTGGAGTCCTGTGGGGGCTGGCAAGGTGGATGTGCACGGTGCTTTGACATTTTTGGGTGAAGAGCATCTTTGGCAGCTCAAGGCTTGATGCTCAGGTCTCTGTTTCTTCTGGACTACATTCTCAGTGAAGAGGAAACCTTTAATACAGCTCTTCCCTGCTATTTATTAAGTGTTGGGTAATTAAAATGCAAGATAAAGCACAGTTCTAGTGAAATTACTGGTTTTCACTCTTTTCCATAATCTCTGCCTGGGCTGATAAGCAGAGTCCTGTAGTCAGGCTCTGGTTTTTATTCACATATGCAAGTTCTGGCTCAAACAGCACCTGCAAGGAGGGCAGCTCCAGGCCAAGGACAGGCTTAAAATTCCTCCTTTTAAGAGCTGTTCTCTCACACTTCAGTCTTGAATCAGCATGTCCCTGACCCTGCCTGGCGTTGGGTTTACTTCTGTGTAATTAAATAGGGGAAAGAAACCCAAACCACGTCCACAAAAGCTCAACCATAAGTTGCAGTTGACAAACTCTAAAACCTAAATGCATTTAGACTTATTACACAAATGTAAATGCATTTTTTAACTCCTGAAATTTTAATGAGCTGTGCCACAGAATGAAAGGGAAGTGGCTGAGGCCAGAATCTCTGGGAGTCATGAGCTGGCTCTGAGGGACTGTGGTCTCTGCTGTACCTGCCAAAGAGGTTTTATCATTGCTGTTTGTCTGGGGTGGGTTTTTTAAGTGGGTTTTTAAGCGTAGCTGTGTTCAAGAATCACTCCACTCAAAGCTGAGTAATGAATTGGCAGAGGTGGGGAACTTGCCTTCCTTTTCCAGCCCAGGGATAAAAAAAAAATCAAGTGTGAGAAGCTGAGATGTTTTAGCTCTTAACTCCCAGCATCGTGGTGACCAGCTTTAATTCCCTGATCCCATGTAAAACTGTCTCTGGTTTTAATAAATCCATGGGTTTTTTATGTGCAAAGTGTTCTTTGATAATTATGCTGGATACAAAAGGAAAAAAGCACCTTACACTGCTTTAGGAAAGCAGGTCTCAGATGCTGCCTTTCTACATGTCTAATTACAATTCCAATTTGCATCTGAGAGCGGCTTTACACTAATCACAAGTCAGAAAGGCTGATAAATAATTTACCATTTTCTAATACAGTGTAATCAATGTGAGGATCTGGGAGCGTGTTGACTTTAACCACTTACATGTGTCGACTTTGTGATGTTGGCACAAAGAGATGCCAGATCCAGCACGGGGAACTTCCCTTCAAAACAGCACGTCTGGGGCTGAGCCTTGTTGGCTCTGCAGGCTGGGGACTAGAACTGAGGGGAAATTTCACAGAATCCCAGGATTATTCAGGTGGGGAATGCTTCCCAAGGTCATCGAGTCCAACCTGTGACCGATCCCCACTTCCCCACCCAGCCCAGAGCACTGAGTGTCACATCCAGGAGTTCCTTGGACACCTCCAGGGATGGAGACTCCAAACCTCCCTGGGCAGCCCCTGCCAAGGCCTGACCACCCTTTCCATGAGGAAATTCCTCCCGATGTCCAACCTGAAGCAGTCACCTCTGCAGGGTTCCTCCAGCAGTGCTCCTCCCGCTCTGCTCCGTGGCAGAGGTGACATTCCGGGGCGGGGAGGGCGGTGGCGGTGTCGCGGCAGGAGGGTCACCCATCCAGGGCTCTGCGGGAGGGGTCCAGGGTGACACAGGCGCTGCTGGGATCTGCCTGCCCTGTGCCACAGGGACCAGATCTGCCGGAGTCAGCAGCTGGAGCCAGTCCCAGTCTGGAGTGAGCACAGATTTCACATCCATCTGTGAGCACGGGAGTGCCCGTTCCCTCCTTTCCAAACTCCTCCTTCAGCAGCTCCATCAAACGCTTTGCCGGGGCTTTGCTACACCCAGCGGGATAACCCGAGGGGTGGCCGGGATGATTCTGACCGCACCTTCCACACGGGAATCACCGCTTCGCTTACCCGAGTCACAACCTCCCGCTGCCGCTCCTGAGCCCCGGGACACCGGGAAAGGATCCCTGCCTCTCCCGGGCTGCTGTCGGGGGACTGACGCCCCCCGGGGACACGGAGAGGGGCAGGATGAGGCACAGCCTTGTCTCTCCTGTGTTTTGCTGCTTTGGAAGCAAAACTGAAGCCTGTGGAGCGTGTTCTCCCCACGGATCAGCCCCTCCTCTCCCAGGCACCCCGCGGGACGGATGTGCAGCAGGGCAGCGATTGCTGCTGAAGGATTAGCCTGGTAATTTGGCTAATTTTTCTTGAGCTTCATTTTTCACATTACGAGCTCTGCAGCAAGACTAACGAGCCTGGCTTTGGCTCTAATAGCCAGCACAGGGACGGGGAGGGGAGGCTGTGCTCCGGCCTAAAGGAGGGATCGAGGAACTGCGGAGCGTGGGGGTCCGGTGAGGGCAGGGGGTCGCTGTTTGGTGACAACGAAAAGGAAAACACTTTGTGTAAAAATACCTTTTAAAATCTTCCTTGTCCTTCACAGCCTGTGCCCGGGGCAGCATCGCTGCCGGGATGTCTCCCCCCCCATCCCTGGGGAATGTCCCGGTGCCCTGGGGGGCTCCTGCCCTCCCCCGGCTCGTCCTCCCCTGAGCCGGGACCCCAGCGCTCCCCGCCCGGCCCTGGCAGGCACAGATGGTATTATTGTTTGTTTGCACTCGGTGTCAGCAGTGCCTTCTTTCTGCTCCGCTGAGTAGATGCTGAGGAGGCAGTGACATTATTGGAGATCACGGAGAGAGAAGGAACAGGGTCAGGGAGAGAGAGGAAATGTCAGCGCGCAGTCACGCGGGGCTGGGGGGCTGCGCACACCCCCGGGGCTCCCGCTGCCCCAGGGGTCCCTCCTGGGGACACGAGGTGCCACTGGGACCCCCTACGGGTCCAATTCCACCTTCTGGGACACACCTGGAGGGTTTGGGGGATGTGGGGCTCCCCCTGGGTGAGTAGGGACCGCCCCCCCCCGAGCTATTTTAAGGGCGATCTGTGCATCTGTCACCTCCCTTGTCCCCTCTGCTTCCCATCCCCAGGGATTTCAGGGCTCCCCCCTTCCCAGGGCTCGTGGGGAGCCCGTCCCCCTTGTCCCTCCCTGTCCCCCCCATCCCTCTCCCCTCCCAGCACGCTGAAGGTTTTGAAAGTTAAGTATTACCGTCTGCTTTGTTGTTGCCTAACTACGACAGACAAATTGAGAACTAGTTGTCAAAATGTCAGTGCACAACAAATCAACATTCAAAATGAGTCTCAGCGCTATGTGGTGTATAATTAAAAAAAAATCCTTTTTAGAAATTTCAGCAAGCGTTGGCTCTGCTTTATATTTGTCTGTGTGATTAATAAAGGCAGCTAATTTTCAGACTTTAAAAACAGCTAGAAAATAGCTCCTAATTACATATTAGGTTCCAAGCGGCCCCCGCTGAGCGAGGCTGGTATTGGTGGGCCAGAGAATTTGGCAGGGGCTTAATTACATTCTGAGCATCATCTAATTTTAGTTAAATGTAATGTAATCAGCAGCAGATGTCTGAAATAAAATATGAATTATGAATATGATGAAATTTCATTCTTGAATAAAAAAGTAATTTGCTATTTAGTTCATTAAAGTCGCAGAGGTTTATTAGGGAGCAGGTACACGGTGTGGCTGGGTTCTATTAAAATGATATTTCAGAGGGAGAAGGAAATTGCATTAAAGGTGCTAAAATATTCTGCCAGGATGCTGTGCCGGGTGGGAATGAGCGTTTACAAAAATAACGGAGCCCTGGGCCGGTGCCAGCTCCTGGCTGCCGAGCTTCCGTTTACGCAAGGTGACGTCCTGGGGGGACCTGGGGTGGGCTCTGCACCCCTCTGGGGGTCCTGAGGGCAGCTGGGCTCTCCTCGCTGGTGGGCTCTGCTACTTCACAGATCACAGCAGCATTCAGGTTGGGAAAGCTTTCCAAGGTCATCGAGTCCAACCTGTGACTGAGCCCCACTTCCCACCCAGCCCAGAGCACTGAGTGTCACATCCAGGAGTTCCTTGGACACCTCCAGGGATGGGGACTCCAAACCTCTCTGGGCAGCCCCTGCCAAGGCCTGACCACCCTTTCCATGAGGAAATTCCTCCTGACATCCTCCTGACCCTCCTCTGGCGCAGCTTGAGGCCATGGGGACAAGGCACCCTGGCACACATTGAGCTGGGATCCGTGTGCCTTATTCCAGCTTGGCCAGGAAAATGAAGCCTCGCTTCTCCTGTCAGTGTGTCCTCCCGGGACACCATCTCCTGGACACTCCCTGCAGCATCCTCTGCAGTTTCAGCTCTGAAGTTGAAATTGCTTTTCTCTATCCCTCAGTGGCCCAGGCTGACAGATAAGCATCTCCTGGCGAGGGGGAAGGATGGCGTGTTCATTATTTCCTTGTATTACAGATCCTGTCATTTTAATCCCTCCTGGATGCCGGGCACCAGCTTCGAGCCCTGCCCATTTCCAGGGTGCTCTCCAAGAAAAGCCCAGGGCTGATTCCTCCTGCGTGGCAGCAAATCCCAGGGCACATCCCGGCAACTCCGCTGATGCTCTGGCACGGTCCCGGTGCTGGTGCTGTGGCACAGCCAGGCTGCCACACTCTTCAGCGTGGGTTCACCATCCTCCCTCCTCTATTCATCAAGGGCATGACAGCTAAAATTCATTTGAAGATGAAGAAAGTGCCGGCTAATCCTTTCTGGGAGACAGTGATAGACTGGCGGCTCGGGAAGAATTGCACAGCAGTAATGAAATTAGGCTAAAACTGCTGGTGGATAGCAGATAATTGCCCTTGTCTGTCACGAGGAATAACATCTCCCAAATCCAACACAATGATTGTTAAAGTTGCAGGAATTTATTTTATTTATTTTGTGGGCTCGGGGTTGGCTTTCCAAAGGTCTTTCCCAGGAAAATAAAGGAGCGGGAGCTGCGCGCTCGCCTCCCGCCTTCCCCAGGTGCTTCTGCCGCCGCTGCAGCTCGTTAGCCCTGACGAAGCAGCATCACCACCATGACAAGGACACCCCACTGGGGCCACTCCCGAGGAGCAGGAGCTGAACCAGCCAGCACAACAGGCTGCTTGGAGCAGCTGCTGGAAGAGCCGCTCCATCCCCACTCCCGCTGACGTTCCGGTGCTTTCCAGGAGGAATCCACCCACCGACACCGGGTGCTGGGGGGGGTCCCGGTGCCACGGTGGTCACACAAGTCCCGGTCCCGTGTCTGGACTGACCAGCAGCCGTTTGTTCCGTAATTGATGGGGCGGCGGCGGCCCGGCGCGGGTGAGTGACTGCGCCGGCCGGCGACGGCGATGTTTTATCCGCCGGGGCTGGCACGGGTAATTTACTGTGCTCGGCAATAACATATTTCACTTCCCGTCTCCCAGATGAAGATTACTTGTGTTTGAAAGTGCCTGAACACACACTCAATTCTGCTTAAACGCTCGCAGCCAGCCGAGCGCGGCTCGGCCCCGTGCGGGGTGGCACGAGGATGAGGATGGGGACAAGGATGGGGACAAGGATGGGGACAGGCTGGAGCACAGCCTGTGCTCCCTCTGGAGCCACTCCCAGCTCTGGGGAAAACCCCCTGCAGCACCCAGCACAGCAGCTGGAAATATTCCATCCACCTTCCCTGACATTTCGTCCGGCCGGGCGAGGAGCTCCGTGGCATTTCCGAGAGGGGCTGGGGAAAGGTCAGGGGGTGGAAAAGGTTGGCAGGGTCAGCACTCCTGCCTCATCCTGAGGCTTCTGCTGACCCTCCTGGACAAGTGCTGCACAGACACTGCATGGGCTGAACATCCCTTCCAGTGCTGGGATATCCCTTCCAGTGCTGGGAATGCCACGTGCTGGGATGCCTGAGCCAGCTGAGAGAGGAGTCAGCACCGACAAGGGGGGATTCTCGTGTGCACCCCCAAAAACTACCTGTGAGAGGCAGGTGTGAGGGAGGTCAGGAGCTGGGGCTGCAGGGGTGAGGAGCTCAGAGTGATGGGGATGTGGTGGGGCCGTGCTGCCAGGGCTGGATCCCATCCAGCTCCTGCTCTTGCCAGCAGCTCCAGGTGAGCTCTGGGCAGAGCCAAGCTGGGGGTGTGGAAGCTCAGGGCTGACCCTGCTGACCCCCTGGGCTCCTGGGTGGGGTGCTGGCCCCAGTGCTGCTGCTCCTCCTGCTGATGCTGGCACGTCCCCAGCATTGCCAACACGGCGCTGCTGTTAATGGATGCTGATGTGTCACCCGGCCCATTTGTCTTCGTTTGGTGCCAGCCAGGGCTGCGGGGCCATGCCAGGGCTGGGCACAAGGCCCTGGAGCCACAGCCTGGCCCAGCAGCAGGACGGGGACTGGCACAGCCAGCACAACCAAGAGTGGATGCTGATGTCCGTTCTCATTCCCAGCGAGAATCCCTGGTTGCTCTGCAGGCAGGGACTGCCAGCCTGGGACCCTGGCAGGGCTGGGGACACCTTCCTTGTTTGTCTGTGGCACAACCTCTGTGTGCCACCGTGCTGCTGAGCTGAGCTGGTGTCCCAGGGGAGTGGGCATGGATTTGGGAGCACAGCAAGGCAGGGACCAGACAGGCTGGCCCAGAGATCCCTGCAGCTCCCCATGGCCACCATCATCCTCCCTCAGTGGGGGATGGCACTGCCACCGTGTCCCTCTGGATTCTGGGATGGAACCTCTCCTCTGGAGCTGGGTAATTTCTGATTAAGGATTACCGTACCATCGGCTTCGGTTTGATTGCAGATGTTTTTAATTATATCGTATAAGATCGTATTATGTAATTGCATTTATCTGATTGAAGCCTTAATTGTAGGATTTCATAATGGTTTGACTGGGTAAATACACCGTCGTGTCTGTTGTCCCCCACCGAAAATTAGGTGCTTCATGTCTTTATTTCATTATCCTGGAGAGGAGCTTAAATTGGGAGAGAGAAGAAAGGAAAGGTGAGTTTGTCATAGGATCGTGGAATCCTGGAATGGTTTGGGTTGGAAGGGGCCTTAAGGATCATCTCCTTCCAACCCCGTGCCATGGACAGGGACACGTTCCACTAGAGCAGGTTCCTCTCCCATGGACAGGGACAGATCCTTTCTCTTCCCAGTCCCATAAATCATGCTCCCCTTCCCAGCACAGCCACCTGGGCTCATCCCAAACATCCCCTCCAGCCAGGCATTCCAGGGCAGCCACCCTTCCAAAAGCAGGTGAGGGATGGCAAAATCTCCCATTTCCATTAATGACAGAATGCAGCAAAATAATTGGAAAGCTCTCCACCTTAATTCCCTAAAAAAGCATCAATGAGCTGCTGGGCCTGAGCTGCACCTCCCACCCTCCAGGGGGGTTTCTGTGCCTCCCCCCAGCAATTAAAGGGAGGTTTTGGGGTTTTGTGGGAGTCTTTTTCCCAGCTGTAATCCGCAACATGTGGTTCACACGGAGCCTCCTGGCTAATGGGTTTAGGATTACGGGAATATGCACAAATCCAGCGGCTCGCTGTCACTCCGCTCGGCGCACTAAGGTGATTTCATTAGGATTTAGGTTTAGAGAAAAGTCTCTCTCTCTCCCTCTCTCTCTCTCTCCCCACCCCTTCTCTCCCCTTAATATTATTTTTATTCAATTACATCAGCAATTCATGAAACTTCAAAGCCGTTTCATCAGCGCAACCCGAACGCTGCCGGATTGCGCTTGAAAGGGGGGAAGAGGAGGAAAACATAAGCTGCTGCTTTAATGGAATTACTGAAAGGGGCTTTTTAATTAAAAACAAAGGTTGGGCTGAGGTCTATCCATAATTCAGTGCCGCTGGATGTAATATCTGCCAGTGGTTTAATTTTAATAAATGTATGTATTATTAACAGTGGGATCTATATTTTCCAAGCCTGAGGAAGGCCCAGCTGTTCCCACAGGAACGGTTCTCAGTGCCATGGGGGACATGAGGGGACACTTGGTGGCCACGAGGCGGAGGATGGGGACAGGGATGCTCCTGGTGACCCCCTAGTGCCACAGGAGCTGTCACAGCCCTGAGTTAATTACCAGCAGCACCTGCGTGGGTTATTCAGACAACTCCAGCCCCTCTTTTTGATGATTTACTCTTAATTAGTCTTTATTAATGAGATGTGACCTCATCCAGCGAGCTGCTTCCTCACGGCCATCTGCCCGTCCTGCCCTGGGGTGGGACAGTGCTGTCCCCAAGGCCAGGAGCAGCCAGGCAGTGGCTGAGGGGACAGTGACACACAGTGATCCAGGTGCCACGAGGGATCCTCATCCCTGCGCTGCTCCGGCGGGGTGGCACCCACCCCCCACCCCCTGCCAGCAGCCCTGTGCTAATAAAAACAAATTAACTTGTAGCAGCGATAATTTTCCCGCATCCATCCATCCCGGCCTCATTACCAGGGCGATCCCAGGAGCCGGGGGTTTGGGCAGATTGTAATGAGGAGCATGCGGTAGTAAAAGTCCTTCTAATAGGATTTATTTACTGTAATTGTGATTCGAGGCACAGTGCCATGCCCGGCCAGCGGGGCCGGGAGGAGGGGGCGTGGAGCCGAGCCTGGAGCAGCGGAGGAGCCGGAGCTCCCTGAGGGGTCTGGAGGGTCCTGCTGGACCCGGGGCAGGGAGCAGGGGCTGTCCTGGCACAGCAGGTGTTTCCCGGGGTATGGACACCTCATCCAGCTTGCCAAGGATCCCGGCAGGAGCTGCCAGGCAGGTCGTGTCTCCTGGTACTGCCGGGGATGGGGGCACCCCTTTCAGGGCTTCCCACTGGAGCTGGGACCCAGCGGCTGCTTCCACGGCACATCCCCATCCTCCTGAGCAGAGGCAGCTCGGAGATTTGGAAGGTGAGGCTGCCCCAGGGGATGCTTGGGCAGTGCCAGGGTCACCACTCCTGCTCTGGTTCGGCTTCTCAACACACTCAGCACCTGGCATCCAAATCTCCCTCTCCCGGCTGGTCCCGAGGCCAGGATCTGCAGCAGCTCCTCTCCCGCTCCAGCTCTCGTCCCGGGCACTTGGAAAGCCTCCTGTCGGGGTCCCCAAACCTGCTGGGAGTCCCCAGAGAAGGGAGCAGAGCCGGGAGAGCTTTTCTCTCGCTCACACTTCATTATTGTTGCTAAGGAAACCTCTTCCCAGGATCTCGCCTGGAACATGTCTGCCTCGGCGGGGCCGCACATCCATCTCTCCCAAAGTGCCCTGAGAGCCGGAGCCGGCGCAGACAAAGGCGGGGATGGAGGCGGAGGCTGCCCCGGGACCACCGCTGCGGCTTTGAACCGCCCGGCCCGAGCGGGATGCGCCGCACGGAAAAGTTGTCAGGGAAAAAAAAAAAAAAAAAAAAAAAAAAAAAAAAAAAAAATCCAAATAGAATTCGGAATTTGCTCCGGTAGGCAGCAGGATCAGGAGTTCGCAGCCGTGCTCCGAGGGCTGGCACAGGGCTGGGATGAGCAGGGACACCGGGATGGATCATCCCGCTCCCGTTTCAGCCCATCATTAATTTTGGTTCCTAGTTTATGGAGGGGACTGGTGCTCCCGGCCCCGTGTCCCCCCCGTTCCCAGCTAATGCTTCCCACTGTAGCGAGACGAGTTCCCATCGTTCAGAATGAGCGATTCCCGCATTGATTTGCAGCTTCCTTTTGATGCAGCAAGAATTTATTCCTCGGGAAAGCGCTTTCTGTAGCCATCAGGGATTATTGATGGTGTTGAACTCGCTCGCTGCCCTCTGGATTGCAGCCGGCCCACGGGGTGGTGGGGGGAACAGGGACACGCTGCTTTGGGGGGATGCAGCTGGGGGCTCCCTGTGTAAGAACTGCCAGGAATTGGGGAAAAGATTAACAGGGCCGGGATGGCCCCAACAGCAGCGTGGTGGACACGGTGCTGATCAAACCTGGTGATGCTGTGGCACCAGAGTGAGCTCAGGGCACACGTGGCACCATCCCTTGTCACTGGTCATGCCATGAGCTCCTTGTGTGTCCCACACAGCTCTGCAAGGGGGTGGGAGCAGCATCTGAGCACGACTTCCAGGTGGGATGCACCTGGAACACCCTGCATGGCACTGCCAGTCCCTTTCTGCAGGTGCTGCTGGCTCCTGCAGCCCCCCAGGGATGCTCCCAGAGCCTTGGCAGTGCCTGGCCCAGCAGGGTTCCCTCTCCCTCCCGGATTTGATGGTCCCAGAGGAGCACAGCTGCCCTCAGCAATGTGCCATCCCAGCGCCCTGCATCCTCCAGAACCCCACACCGCAGAGCTGCCTTTTGTCCCACCCTCACCAAGCCACTACCTCCACTCCTCCTTTCCCCCCTACATTCCTCATTAAAGAGAAGACTCCAGATTTCCCAGCCTGTCTCCCGGTTTCTATATTGAAAAGGCTAAATGATATGCTGACACCTTAATTACAGCCCATTGTCACCATGCAGCGTGGCAGTGGTGTGAGTGATATGAGAAGAAAGGGCTGCGGCGTGCGTGGCAGCTCCTTTGATTCGCGCTGGCAGGTTGGGAGCGACACAAGCGGGAGCTCGCACCGGCGTCACCCCCGCGGCCCCGCCGGCGTCACCCCTGCCGCAGGGGGACACGCTGGTGGCACTGGCACGGGAACACCCCGGGGCTGAGGGTCAAAGCCTCGGCGCTGTGGGTGGCCGTCCCGGCCCGTCCCCGCTCTGTCCCCGCCGAGGGCACGGGAGGCCACGGCAGCGCCGAGGTTCCCTCCTTGGCAGAGACCCCAGCCAGGCAGAAATGTGCCAATTAAGCGCCGGCTGCTGATTAGCGGGGGCCGGGGAATTCGCTGCGCCGGGGGAGCGTCGCCCTTCGCTGCGCTGCGTGTTTGGGAAATCGGCGTCACCCGAGCGGTGGCAGCGCTGGCTCCCGGCCATCGCCGCGGCGCCGCGCCTGGAGCCGGCCCCAACATCGCCCGGGGGCTGGCAGGCGGTGACAGCGACGGCGGCGGCGGTGGCACACGGTGCCCAGCTAGAAATAGTCCCCTTGTCCCGCTGAGTGCCCTGCTGGCACTGCTGACACACTCTCGGTGGCTCCACGGCCCCTTGTGGCTTTGCCCTGATGGGTGATGGAGCCTGGCTGTGCCTTTTGGGGTCCAGCCAGAGTGGGACCCCTCAGCTCTGCAGGAGGAGCAGCTCCCTGCCATGGTCTGGGTGCAGGTGACACCGCTGTGCCCCGGCTGCCCCTGCTGTCCCCTTCTCTGCCATGCCTGAGGGGCTGAGCTTTGCTCCCTGCCCGCAGTCAGGGCCGTTTCTCCTGCTCCTCACACCACTGCTCTGAAAGTGGCAGCACTGGTGGCACATGGCCTGTCCCCTGTCCCCTGTCCCTTTTCCCCTGTCCCCTGTCCCTTTTCCCCTGTCCCCTGTCCTGCCCTGCATCCCATCCCCATCCAGAG
Source organism: Cettia cetti (assembly GCA_013401135.1). NCBI lineage: Eukaryota > Metazoa > Chordata > Aves > Passeriformes > Sylviidae > Cettia > Cettia cetti. Next base: position 9,817 of record VZUI01064576.1, on the reverse strand, counting down.
AGGAGGGGGAAGAGCCGGGCAGTGTTTTCCATTAACAAAATGTTGCCTTTTAAAATGACACGATGTGGGAGCAGACATCAAACAGGCAGACGGATCGCCGGGCCGAGAGGCACTTCCCCAAATGCACCCAGCAAATGCGTTTGTTTTGGAAAATGCCACCCCAGGGGAGTGCGGCAGGGAGCGGGAGCTGTTCCGAAGGAAAAGCCTTTGTAGGATCCCCAGCAGAGCAGCTGACACGGCTGGGCAGCAGCGCCAGGAATCCAGGAATGCTGGGCTGGCGGCTCCCCCAGGGGACCCTGTGTCCCCACACTCTGTCCCCACTCCCTGTCCCTGCTGTGTCACTGTTCTGTGTCCCCATCCCACATCCCAGCTCTGTGTCCTTGTCCTGTGCCCAGCTGCATGTTCCTGCCCTGCAGCCCCGGCCCCTGTCCTGTGTCCCTGCCCCGTGTCCCGGCCCTGCAGACCCCGGGGGCTCAAGGCAGCTACCGCAGAGCAGCGGTTCGTGTCCCCATGTGCCATCCCTGGCAATGCCGAGCCGTGCCAGGCCGTGCCGGGGGCACACAGACCTTCCAGGGCAGCGGCTGCAGACTGGGAGAGCCTCAGGTGGGGCCAGACCCGAGCCGGCACCGCTGGGAAGGATCCAGGAGCCAATTTACATGCAAATGTCCTTATTAATCAAGGACAAGAGCAGGAATGAGCAGAAACCCCCCAGCACAAGGGCAGAGGCTTTTTCACCGGATGCTTTTCAAAGTTGCTAATGAGGCATCAGCAGCTCTTTTCAGAGCCAGATTATTTGCTGTCTGGATTCTCCAGCGATCCCGTCTCCTCCGCTCCCAGCATCACCCAGCATCACCCAGCCTGTCCCCAGCCTGTCCCCAGCCTGTCCCCAGCCTGTCCCGGCCCAGCCCGGCTGGAACGCCGGGAACCGAAGGAAAACGGGAGCAGGGATGCGGTGGCAGTGGAAGTTTATAAAGCCCCGGGTCTGCAGAGCCGAGAGCACCTGAACCTGCCGGCTGGGTCCTGCCCCGGGGTCACCGTCCCCACGCAGCGTCCCCAGCTGCCCTCCGGGGTCCCCATCACCCCCGAGACCTCCCCGCATCTCCTCCTGTTGGCAGCAGGGCCTGGAAACCCTCCAGGCACGGCGTGGCCGCTCTGGGGGACTCTGGGTGATGTCCTTGTGTCTCCACCCTGCCCGCTGTGGGACAGGGACGCTGTGGGGGACGCGGGGCTCCTCCCTTCCCGGCCCTGCCATCCCATTCCCGGGGCCCTTGCCTCTTCCAGCGGCCCCAGCCCGTTCCGCGGTGTTTATTCCTGCGCGGGGCTTTGTCTGCTGCCCTTAATCTGATTTCGTGCAGTTCAGGCGTAGGAGCCTTGGGAGGGGAGGGGGAGAGCGACCGGGGGGGGCTCGAGGGGGGTCTCAGAGGTCCCGCTGCAGCGCCCGGGGGGGGAAACCTCAGTGGGTGCTTTGGGGGGGACCCCCGGGGCCGTTCTCCCGATCTGTTTGAGTTTCCCGGTGTCCACGCTGAGATGGAGGGGTTGCAGAGGGACTGGGAAACTGGGACACCAGCCGGGATTGCGGGGCGCCCACCCCACCCCCAGCCGTCCCTGTGGTCCCCAGAGCCCACCCGTGTCCCACTGAGGGACCCCAAGCAGCACATCCCGGGGGTGGCCCTGGCCCTGGCCCTGCTCCCAGCCCTGGAGGGGGATCTGCCAGCTGCGGAGGAAGGAGGGAAGTTGGCTCCTGGCACAGGGGCTGAGTCTGCCCGGACGGTCCCCTGAGGCGCTGCGACGCTCAGGGACACTGAGGGCACCTGAGGCGCTCACCTGGCACTTGCAGGGCAGCAGGGATGGCTCTGTCCTCACCGAGGGTCCCATCCCTGTGCCAGCCTCGCCCTCAGGCGCTGAAGAGAATCCAGGAGCCAGGATTTCATGGATAAAAAACACCGGGACCACTCCACGTCCATCCTCCTTTCTTGTTTTCCTGCCAGCATTAAAAACCACTAATAGGACACAAAAGTCATCAAAATAAAATAGACTTGTTGGGGTGACTCCCCCTGCACAAACAAACGCTGCCTGATTCAATTAACGGGGCAGTTAAGCAGATAATATTGTTAAGTAAAGCAAAACAGCCTTTTGATGTGTTAATCATCCTCGTGCCTGGAAAAAGTCACCGAAAGCGAAGAAATCTGGGCCCCCATTTGAGGGGAGGCAGCGGCGCAGGGATGGCGGGAGGGGGCTGGGGGTGCTGGGGTGGGATGGGGATGGAGCAGGGCGGGAGGGGGTGGATGAGGACTCGTGTGCCATCACCCACCTTTGCATGTCATCCACGTCCCTGATTTTATTTCGATTTCATTTAGCTGAGGCAATTTCTGAGCAGCTCTGGGTCTGTGGCTTCCAGCGCCGGCTGCGTGGTTTCTCTGGAATTTTATACAATTTCCCAGTGGGAAAGAATCAATATTGGAGATCTCGGGCAAAATCTGCCTCTGGTTTCCTCCAGAAGAATAAAATAAAGCGGGGGTGGGGTGTGTGGAGCAGAATCTGGAGCATCAAGGGGATATTTCAGCCTCGGTGGCTCCTTTGGGTGCACGCCGGAGCAGGCAGCTCCCCGGAGCATTCCTGCCTGTTCCTTCTGAATCCTACCGGGAATCCCTTGAGAAGGGAGGCAGCGAGGCAGAGGGGATGCACGGAATCTGGGAATGTTCCTCTCCCTGGAAAGCTGCAGTGGGCTCACCCCACAGAAATGTGATTTATTTCCCCCCACGGTGGCCCCCAGCACCCCGCGGGAAGAGCTGGCAGCACCCACTGTCCCCACATCCCCCGCGGGGACAGGCCCCGTGTCCCCAGAGCCGACCTCGGGGACAAGATTTTCCCCCTGGGAGTGATGGGGAAGCTCTGGAGCATCGCCCTGTCCTGGGGCTGGAACGGGGATGGGATGAGGTGGGGACAGGACCCCGAGCATCTTTTGTCCCCGCTGCTGAAGCCGCTAAACAAGGTGGACGCCAGGTGCTGGGCTGGGAAAATTGCTGGAAAAATTGCTTGCAAAGTCAACAGAAAGTTTATTCAAATCATTCCCACAGCAAATTGCCTCAGGAAATGAACTTGTAAGTGGTTCTGGAGCAATTCGCTGATTCCACAGGAGCCAAAGGCACAGGTTAACAGGATCAAAGGGATCCCATGGGAATCAGAAATCCCCCCAAGGAGGCCGGGCGGGTGCTGCTCAGCGCCAGCCACCTTCCCATCACCCTCCCAGCAGCAGGAATTGAATAATTGATGCAATTTGAATAACACTGGGATTTGTAACCATGCTGAAACTTGCAGACAAGAAGGTTGTAATCTAAAGCTGATGGCAAACACTTGTTTCAGAGCAGGTGGGGGTGGTGCTGCAGGGATGGGGATGGCGCCCGTCACTCCACCGCCGCTCTGGGGCTGGATTTTTGGGAAGCAAACGGCTCCCACCACAGCACCGGGGCTCCTGCTCTGCATCCAGCTGCATCTGCTGAATGTTTTCTGCAGGAATCACATTGAGCTCAGCAATAATTTTTTCCCTGGGTGTCCAGCCAGAGCCCCCCACTCCTGCCCCATCCTCAGGGTCCCCTGAAGATGCTTTTGGGGAGTGGGTGATGCAGGAGCAGCATTCCTTTCGGAAAAGCCAAGGGAGGAGTTTTCCCCGGTGATGTATATTAGCCCTCACACCCCTCTACTCTCTCTTGGCTTCATCTCCAGGACCTCGTGCTGACAACGTGGGGCTGGAGCACCCCCAGCTCCATTTGGGAACACCGGGAGCTGCTCCCGCTCCCGGCTCCGTTTAATCCCCGGGATAAACAACGGCACAAAAGACTTCGTGAAGTTCCCGGAGCCGCGTGTGCCGAGCAGCCTCCAGGCACTGTTTGTGAAGAGAGGTTATTAAATTGATTTTTTTTTTCCCCTTTACATGCTCAATGAACATTAAAGTTCTGCTCAGTCCCCTCCCCGGGGGCGAGGAGGGGCCGCGGCACAGCAGAGGTGAGGTGTGCACACGTGCCAGGAGCCGGAGCGGCTCTGCCTCACTGGAAGGATGATCCCGGCGTCACCCGGGCAGTGGGATGGGCATCGGCGGGGCGGAGAGGAGGCACTGCGGCCCTGAGCGCTCCAGGGACCGGCAAATGCAGGGAAATGCTGGGAGCAGGAGCCAGCCCCGGATTGAGGAGCTGTACAGCCCCTGAGGGCTGCCACAGAGGGGTGACAGTGCCAGGTGATGGGGTGACCCATGGCTGGAGCCTGCTGGCACGGTGGGGAGGCGGTGACAGGCACCATGTGGGGGCCAGGGTGGGTGGCTCTGCTGCTGGCCCTGCCACTGCAGCACATCTGGCACTGGGGCACATCTGGCGCTGCTCAGGGCGGGTTTTGCCGCACAGGGAGCTCAGGGCACATCTGGGCATTGCTCAGGGCACATCTGGTGCTGGGGCACATCTGGGAGCAGCTCAGGGCAGGTTTTGCAGAGTCGGGAGGGAGGTGAGGGGCGTCTGCGGGAGGTGACAGTCCCCTGTGCTGCTGAGGTCCTGGCACTTGGGCTGGGGGGGCCCGCAGGAGGCTCCCCACTGCCACCCCTTCCCCCTGCTCAGCCCCATCACTCCCCCTCCCACCCCAGCCCCAAGGACTCGAATCATTGCCTAATTTAGAAAAATGACAGGGAGACGGTTTTCCACTGACACAGTCACTACTGAAAATTTACTTCAAGGTTCATTGTTGGCAATGTCAAAAGTGATGAAAACCAATAAAAAGAACCAGCACAGCATGAATGTCTGGGTGACAGCACGCGGGGGGGGGGCCCGCCCCAGCCCCCTCGCCTCAGCCTGAGCCTGTACAGATAAAAGGTAATTGAAATGTTAGTTCCATTAATATTTCAGCGTGCCCCATATCTGACAGCCGCGCTCCTCACGCGCTCCCAGCCCTGTCTCTTTAGCTGCTGGGGGTGGAGGTTTCCCACAGCCCCAGCTGGGTGTGGGCATCAGGCAGGGCTGGGTGGCACCGAGGGTGGCCCTGAGTGGCACCTGTGTCCCAGCAGGTGATGCTCATGTGCAGGGCTGGTCCTGCAAGAGCTTGGAGCCACCCTGGCAGGGTCAGGTTGGAGGTGGAGGTTTCTCAGCCTGGTGTGGGCATTGGGAAGGGCTGGTGACACCAGGCTGTGTGCCCTCAGAGCTGGGGACATTTGGATATCCCAGCAGGATGCTTTGGGATGAGGTCTTTGCACCTGCCCCTGCTGGAGTCTCACATTGCCCTGGCCACAGAGAGTGGCACTGGATGTCCCTGAGTGGCACTGCAGCGGTGTCCCTGCACCCCGTGGTGCAGCCCCAGTCCTGTGGGAGCCTGTGGACACTCCACCAGGTCGGAGACGGGCAGAGTCACTTTTTGGCCACCTCTCACACCGTGCAGGAGCACGGTGCCACACTGGCACACCTCACACAGGCACACCTCACATGGACATACCCCACACTGTGCAGGGCACACCCCACACGGGCACACCCAACATGGGCACATCTCACACGGGTACACCCCACACTGTGCAGGGCACACCCCACACGGGCACACCCAACATGGGCACATCTCACACCTTGCAGGGACACATCCCTCACGGGCTCCTCTCCCATCTCTCACGGGCTCCTCTCCCATCCCTCACGGGCTCCTCTCCCATCCCTCACGGGCTCCTCTCCCATCCCTCACGGTGCTCGGCACATCTCACACGGCGCAGCCCCCCCCGCCTCCGACAGCGCGTTTCATCTCTCCCCGCGCCCGCCTCGCCGCATCCTCATCTATATCAAAGCATCAGGCAAATTAAATTGTTTGCAAAGCACCGTCTGCGCGTCTGTTTTATTCCTGCTTTGGGAGAACACGACGCTGCCGCCGCCGCCGCGGCTGTGCCATTTTGTTGAGTTTTCCCTGTAATTCCTGTTCAAAGCGGCGCCGCGGCCCCGCTCCCGCCCGCCTCCCGCCGCCGCCGGCATCAAAGCCCCTCCGGGAACACCGGGGGGGAGCTGGATTGGGGAATGGATGGCGGGGGTTGTGTGCTTCTCCTTGGATTTGAAGCCTGGGATGATGGGGAGAATTCCCGAGCAAGGCATTGCTCCGGGTGACAGCGCCGGGTGTCCCCTGGGTGTCAGGGAGAGGGAGGAGGATGCTCCGTGGGGATCTGGGAAGCACCAGCCAGCCCTGGCTCGGGCACCCCCTGGCCCGTGCGGTCCCAGAGCCAGAGAATTTTTGGATATCCCACCAGGACGCCCCTCCAGGATCCCTCGGGATGAGGCCCCTGCGCCCGCCCCGGCCCCAGCTGCTGCCACAGCCCAAAGCAAACAAACAACCCCAACTCTGGCCACCAAATTGTTTCCCATAAATCCTCCGCTTCCCGCTGCGCTCCGGAAAAAGCTCTTTTTCTTCTCCATTGACTGGTGGTGGCTGGAAACCACGCCGCGTCCCAGTGCTCGGGATGTTTGTCCCTGGCTCCGCGGGAGCTGCAGCAGCAGGGAGAGGCCGGTCACCAAGTCACCTTTTATTGGAGCTGAGCCTTTCCAGGCTGTTCCCTGCTGGTTTTTCCACTCTTTCTCACTTTTATGGCAAAGAATTTAATTTAACTTGATTTTTTTTTAATGGGGTGGCAAATCCAGCGTGCACCCAAAGTGCCCCTGGAGTGATGGGGAATGCCTGGATCCAAGACTTGCCAGGGGCACCACCCTGCTGGGGGCCGGGGGGATTATTTGTGTTGGCAAAAAAAAGCAGATTAAAAGCTCAGAGAGCAATTCTTTGACACTGAATTGCAGACAGCGCTGTGTGCAGCAGGAGCTGCTGCAGTTGTCTTGGTCCTGAGCCACGGTAATTGTATTCTATGAAATATTTATTCATTTTCATTTCAATTTCATTTCCAACATGTATTTCCTATAAAATGATGTGGGGGGAAAGGGAAAAAAAAAAAAAAAAAAGAAAAAAAAAAGGAAAAAAAAGAAAGACCAGCCCTGGATGCATTTATCATCATCACAGGTTCCTTGCCAGAGCTCCCTGAAGGGGCACCGCCGGGCAGGACCACACAGGCTGCCAGGGCTGGTTTTTCTAAAAACTTTAAAATGCCATTTTTCACTCTGCTGGGAGCCCACAGGAGCTCCGAGGTGCTGGACATTCCAGAGCCCGGCTCCTGGGAATTGCACGGCATCGAAAGGAGCACAGCTGTGCACAGGAACAGGCACCTGTGGGTGGTGAAACGCCCCTGTGCAGAGTGAAATACCCCTAAGCACCCTAAAAGGCACCTACAACACACTGAAATATCCCTGTGCACACCAGAACACCCCTGTGCTCTCTAAAATGCCTGTTTGTATCCTAAAATACACCTATATACACCAAAATACTCCTGTGCAGAATAAAATACCCCTGTGCAGGATAAAATACTCCTATGCACACCAAAATATTCCTATGCACCCCAAAAGATCCCTATGCACCCTAAAATACCCCTATGCATCCTAAAGTGCTCCTGAGCACAGAAAAATACACCTATACACCCCAAAATGTTGCTGTACACTCTAAAACACTCCTGTGCACCCCAAAATACCCCTGCACACGCTAAGACATCCCCATGCAGAGTAAAATACTCTTGGACACCCTAAAATATCCCTTTGGATATCAAAATATTTGTGTCCACCCGAAGATCCCTCCCTGCACTTGGCGCCGGGTTATACACCCCCAAAATACCCCTCTACACCCCCAAATACCCCTATCCACCCCCAAATACCCCTATCCACCCCAAAATACCCCTATCCACCCCAAAATACCCCTATCCACCCCAAAATATCCCTTTAGACACCAAAATGTTCGTGTCCACCTGAAAATGCTCGGTGCCAGGTTATACACCCCAAAATACCCCTATACATCCCAAAATACCCATATGCACCCCAAAATACCCATATGCACCCCAAAATATCCCTTTAGACACCAAAATATCCCATTTAGACACCAAAATATCCCTTCAGACACCAAAACATCCCATTTAGACACCAAAATATCCCTTCAGACACCAAAATATCCCATTTAGACACCAAAATATCCCTTCAGACACCAAAATATCCCTTCAGACACCAAAACATCCCATTTAGACACCAAAATATCCCTTCAGACACCAAAATATCCCATTTAGACACCAAAATATCCCTTCAGACACCAAAACATCCCATTTAGACACCAAAATATCCCATTTAGACACCAAAATATGCCTGTCCACCCTAGAATCCTCCCCGTGCAGCCCCCGGGCTCGGTGCCGGGCAGGTGCCCGAGGGCATTTCGGTCACCTGCCGGTGCCACCCCTGCCCGCCCCCATCCATCCTCCTCCTCCAGCCATTCCCAGCTCTTCCCGGGTGATAATTCCCAAGCTTCCGGCAGTCCCCGCCTGATAAACAGTTGATTACTTCTCCTCCCAGCCCCGTGCCCGATTTGCATACAATAAATATCGCCCTCGGAGAGCCGAGCCCGGCTCATGCCTTATTTATGAGGGATAAACCCGGGATCGAGTTTGCATAATCAACACGTATTTAATTTGCGAGCTCTTCCACGCGGGTTCGGGCTCTAATCAGGCTCCGCGCGCCGCTGACAATCAGGGTGGAAATAGAAATATCTTCATTAAGGGCTGGCAGGTTCTGGAGCCGACGGGAAAGCGCCAGACCTGGAATGCCAGACCTGGAATGCCCCAGGCCACGGCTCCCCCTTTCTCCCCCACTCCCAGGAATTTCCCTTTGCTGCCTCTACACCAGATTTTTTTACTCTAATTTGGTGACTCTCCTTCCTCCCGCATGCTAATGTATGCAAAAAACCACCGGGGCTCCTATTAAAATGCCATGAAAATCTAATGAAATTAATGTTGGCAACAAATATTACCTAATGGAAGAGCCTCCGGGAAAAAGGAAAAAAAAAAAAAAAAAGACTGCAAATATATATTTGCACATATTTAAAGGCCTCTGTCAAATAGTTTAGCTCCACAGTTTGGATGTTATTAAAAAGGAGGGGTAGGGAGCCTGGTGTTTTCTGAGCCCAACACAAGTGGAAGGGCTTCCATGAATTATGTTTTTAATTTCAGTGGAAAGTGGAGCTGACGTGGCTGGGATGCTCTGGGTGCTGGAGCAGCCCAGGGCAGAGGAGGGAGCTGGGCTGGGAAGGGGAGCAGAGCAGGGCATGCTGCATCCCATCGTGTCCAGGGAAAATAATATCCTGCCTGGAGAGCATTCCATGAGCTGCATCTGGGCAGAATCACATCCAGGGGCTGTCCTGGCCGGAGAGCAGCACATCCAGGTGGGGATCCCATCCACTGGGGATCCCATCCACTGGGAATCCCATCCACTGGGAATCCCATCCACTGGGGATCCCATCCACTGGGAATCCCATCCACTGGGGATCCCATCCACTGGGGATCCCATCCACTGGGGATCCCATCCACTGGGAATCCCATCCACTGGGGATCCCATCCACTGGGAATCCCATCCACTGGGGATCCCATCCACTGGGGATCCCATCCACTGGGGATCCCATTCACTGGGGATCCCATCCACTGGGGATCCCATCCACTGGGGATCCCATCCACTGGGGATCCAATCCCAGGAATGTCCCACCTGTCGGGCATCCCATCCACTGAACATCCCAAACATCAGGCTCTGCATCTGGGCTGAGTCCCACTGACCAAGCACCACAGCCAGGCACCATCCCCTCCAGGGAACATCCTACCTGGAGAGCTCCCCATCCATCCATCCATCCATCCATCCATCCATCCATCCATCCATCCATCCATCCATCCATCCATCCATCCATCCATCCA